>JAFVLL020037983.1:0-27025 GCA_021397915.2 Tor tambroides
CTCGACCCTGATTGGGGCTCTAATGGACAGGTTAATTACAGCCTTGGACCAACCCTAAACCAAGAGCAGGACAAAGCTAGTGGATCTAAATCTGCCGCTGGTGCCATGTTTGTTATTGACAGCAAGACTGGTTGGATCACCACTCTCGGTGACCTGGATCATGAGATGTGCCCATCTTACACTTTCAACGTGGTGGCGTCTGATCTAGGTGAGGGTGTCTCGCTTTCCTCCACAGCTGTAGTAACCGTTGCAATCGCAGACGTTAATGACAACCCCCCTACCTTCGAGAGAGAGTACTACAGAGGTGCTGTGCGAGAGAGTGACCCACCGGGAGAAGTGGTTTCGGTGCTGAGCACTCGTGACGGGGACAGCTCTGATCAGAATCGGCTTGTCAGCTTCCATATCACAGGTGCGTATTAAAGTAGGCCACTGGAGGATGATTTATGGCTCACGGAGGCTCTCCGGGAAAGATAATCACACTGAAAGGATTTAATTTAATGAACTAAGTGTACAAAAGCTATATGAGTAAAGAGCCATCTGCTTTATGTGTCACATTACTTTGTTTAAAGCCCATCTGGGGATGTGAACAGATTGTTAGAATTAAGCTCAGTTTATTGTTTCCAATAACTTGGGATACAATATATACCCTCTCCAAAAGTGTCCCTAAGTGTTCTGGTTCACTTAACATGCTATTAGAGTTATTTTGATATGTGTTAGCACATTTTAATTTGATGTGTTCCAATACAGTTTATGAAATATATGCATATTGTTTTATACTACATAAAGAACAATAACACCTTACAGCATATAAACTCTGTAATGTGTTTATGGAAATAATGGTTTGGTCTCTGTGCAGGCCATCACAGAGTTTCACAAATCTACCTTGCTCATTTATCTCTATTCTGTTGCCATCTTTTTGACTCAGGAGGAAACCCCAAGGGGGTATTTGCACTGGCTCCCGTTCAGGGGGAGTGGAAGGTCTTCGTGAAGCGGCCTTTGGACAGAGAGGAGCAGGATCGATACCTGCTCAATATCACAGCCAGCGACGGCTTGTTTGTAACCCGCATAGGCGTGGAGGTCACTGTCATGGATGCCAATGACAACAGCCCCATCTGCAATCAGGTCTAAGCAATTGATTTAGGCTGGCATTTGTCATCTCATACAGCCCAAGTTAACAACTACCATGTTTAATGCTTGCATACTGATGTACGTAATTAAGTTTTGGTATGCAAAGGTATTAAGAATTCAATACACTATCTGAATATATTTTCATCATCATTTTTTAGGCGCAATATGAGGCCTCATTTCCAGAAGATGTGCCTGTTAATACTGCTATTCTGACAGTTGGAGCAACAGACTTGGACAGTGGCGTCAATGCAGAAATTCAGTATTCTCTGTTTGGCATTGGCGTTGAAGATTTTTACATGGATGCAAATACTGGTATTTCTGTTCAAACTTCTTTTGATGTGTGCTTTTATACTTTTGATGCTTTTGATTTTTCATTTTCTTAAGGCTTGAATGAATATACTACTTGTCTTTTGTCCAGACTTTTTCCCTAAAAAAACATTAATACATACACTTCCTCATAATTACAAATTCAGCATGCTTCATATTTAACCAAGCCGCTTATAAAATCTGTATGTAATACAAACACTTTAAGAATTCTTAATAAAATTCAAACTGCAAATATGGCTTCTGGTTCAAAGGTAAACTTATATTTATTGGTCAAACACTTAATACTTCTAAGCTGTCTACCAGAAGGCATTGTCTCAACGTGCAAGCGGTGCGTGTCATTATTCATCATGATACACTTAGCTTACCTCACCTTACTCTCACCTTATTACTTGCTGCCCATAAAATTCAGTTAGGCTCCGCAGTGGCACAACAGTTTGAGCAAGTTCTAACAATATTTTGGAGGTGATAAGCAGTGGTTGCACCTTTGGAGCAGTTTTTCTGAAATCAATCACCATCTCTTTTGTTTTTGTTATATTTAGTCTCAGCTATGCTTTGGAGAGTGCGAGGAATTGACAGTATTACCTAGATTACACATGACATGATTCTTTTATGTCTGAGGATATCAAACATGTTTGATATTTTGAGATGATTAGACATTTTATGCATGAGTTTGTTTGAGTTTGCAGTGATTTGCGAGTATGGCAGTGAATGCTCTTTGCTTTGGTGTATGAATCCCGTTTTTTCCATGTGTTAAAAAGTTGTGTAGTGTATTCCAGCCTTCAAATTATTTTAATAAATCGACTATTTTTTTTGGTTTTCAGATATCTTTAATACAAGTTTGCCTGTTTTCCCAGATTGAAAGAAAAGTTGGCAGTATCTTTAGATAGATGACAGTAATTTAGTAATTAATTCAATGACGTCATAAGTCTTGATTGAATGAAACATTTATGACAGATAAATATTTAGCACCATCATCTATCAGTTACAATATCTCTTATTCATCTGACTGAAATTTTTACTTAATGCAGCTTTGGCCCATGGTTCTGAAATCCATCCTGTGAGTCTTTGCACTTTTCTTATGTCTCTCTGTTTTGGTGCCAGGTGAACTGAAGACGGCTTCTTTATTGGACCGTGAGAGAACTGCAGGTTATAAGTTGATAGCACAGGCTACAGATGGAGGAGGGCTGTTCTGTCGCTCTGAAATTTCTCTGACCATTCTGGATTTTAATGATAATGCACCATCATTTGCCTTCACACGGTTCATGGCGAGTGTATATGAGAATGCGGCACCCAAGGCCTTGCTCACACGCCTTCGGGCTAATGATCCAGATGAAGGTAAGTATTTCACACGTGTAACATTTAGGTTCAACTTTATATGAGTGTATAAGAGGTCCTGTGACTGATGACAACTGCCTTTTTCCTTCACTACTTCATTTGAAATAGTCCTGCAATGTGATTTTAAAAACTATAAATATCAGCTCATAAAAAAAACAATTATTTTAAAAAAGAGCAAAATAATGCTTTTAAGTACAGGCCATACTTTTTTTTTCAAATGATCAAAGTTCCTTTTCAGATCATAAAACTTTGGAAACATCATCATTGCATGTCTGATGTCTGATGCATGTCTGATGCGAGCAAAATTATAGTCCAAAAATATGCCCTCTCCCAGGTCTAAACAGGAAGATCGTGTACTCGCTTGTTGACTCTGCTGGTGGCATGTTCTCCACTGACCCATCCTCTGGTGTGGTGATCCTGGAGAAGCCTCTGGACCGAGAGGTGCAAGATTCGTATCAGATCAGGATCAAGGCTACCGACCGAGCAGGGGGCGATGGCTCGCTCTCCACCGAGGTGGACCTCACCATCATGGTTCTGGACGTGAACGACAACCCACCTGTGTTTCAAAAGCAAGATTACGTGGTCACAGTGCCTGAAGATGTTACTGTAGGAACAGAAGTGCTGCGAGTCTTTGCCACAAGTAGTGACACTGGAGTAAATGCAGAAATCTACTATAGATTCTTGTCTGGAAATGAGCTGGGGAAGTTTTCCATTGATGATTCAACAGGCAAGGCGGAGAGACGCACGTTTTCTGCATATATAAAATGTGTTTCTGGTCTAACAATGTTTTGTTAGAGTTCTTCTGGGAGCTCACTTGTGATTAATACAGACAAAGGCTTATTGTCAGTTCATTTATCGTTGCTTTTTCACGAATCATTGAAAGAAATGTAAGAAAGTCTATTGACTGTAGACAAGACGTGATTTTGATAAATTGTGTCTGTTAAAACAGCACAATATAAATGCAGCGAATGGGAAAATTAGTTATGAATGCTCCATGAAACTCTAATAACAGTGCTTAACATGCAGAAAACATGTGAACGGTTATTGAGAGCATTCTTTGTCTCCCTAAAAAGATGTGGGCAGTCAGTGGAAACGCTGAAATATTGCCTCATTTTTACAGTTATATCATTTCCCATGCATTCAATTTTGACAAAAGCGTAAAGTGCTTTAGCCTAAACCCGTACTTTGAAAGAATTAAGCTCTTGAAGGCACAGCTGGGAAGTATTTTCTTTTGGCTATTGTGCATGAACTAAATATTCAGGCTTTTAATGCATCCCAAGGAGCCTTTGTATTGCGAGTTATGTAACGGTGTTGTTTGTCATATTCATATAAATTAATTGGCTTTACTCTGACTCATATCTCGCATGATTTCAGGCATCATTTCTGTGGCGGATGATCTTGACTATGAGCTCTGCAAGGATTTTTTCCTGAATGTCGAGGCCTTTGATGGTGGAACGCCTCCCTTGAGAGTCACGACAATAGTGACCATAGAGCTTCTGGATGTCAATGATAACTCGCCTTCATTCAGCGAGGACATCTACAATGTTCTGATCAGCGAGGACGTAGCCATCGGAGAGACGGTCATGAGGGTAAAGTTCTCTCATTAGCCGAGCCACTTCATTGGCATTTAATTAGCCGCAGACATAATTTCAATTTCACAGCTAGCATATAATTAAGCTTATTGCTCGCATAAATCCCTTTAATGAACTTACATTAGTTATTCATTTGTACTGTGTACTTGAGCTGTAATATAATTTACCGTAGGAGGGTGTAATTTGCTTCATGATCCGTATAAATTCAGGGAGTTTTAGCCTCTTTGCTCTCAAATACGCTAGAATTTGTAAGTTTGTTATCTGTGTTTGTTATGTGCAGCTGTTTGCAGAAGACCTGGACAGTCAGATCAATGGGCGAATTACTTATTCCATTCTGAAAGGGGACCGTGAAAATCAGTTTTGGATCGACCCTGTCACTGGGCTTCTGAAAGTTAACAAGGCACTGGACAGAGAGACGGTTAGTCCTTGGAATGAGCTCGGTTACTTTGGCTAATGAATCTTGACATCCTTGCGCTGTGGCTCTTCTAGACACTCTCCTGAGATATTGCATGATTTTGGCCAATTATCTTTAAATCAGCCGTAAAGTCTTTAATTAGGCTATGTAGGGCTGAAATTGAGGCTTTTGAGTGACTGTGGGTGAGCGAACAGTCCTGTTCTTTTTTAAAAAAGACGTTTATCGAGAGTTGAGTCGTTCTGAACTGTTTTTGCCTGACATTTATCCTCCTGTCTCGGTTGCTTAAGGTCTCCAGCTACTCATTGTCTGTGCAAGCGTTTGACAGCGGGTCACCTGCCAAGTCAACCACTGTGAATGTCAATATCGAGATTGCCGATGTGAACGACAACCCGCCGATCTTCTCTCCCGCTAATGCTTCAGCTGTTATTCAGGTGTGAGAGACAGTTTTAACTCTTTTGTTTGCAACAATAGACATTGTCACATACCTATATGCAACATGTTACTGTTGCTTGTGCTTAGAGTTAGGGATTTCAGTCAACCCTGAACTAGGACTGAATGATATATACGGAATACATTATACTGATATATTCACAAGATATATAATGGTTTTAATGTAGTTTATCATCAAGAATTTGTCATTAGATTAAATTTAATCTACTTGATTGTTAGGACGGAGATGTTTTAATTAATAGCATCTCTGATTTAAACTTCAATAGCAAAAATGGTTTTAGAATTTGTACGTTTAATTCTTTTTTTTTTTTTTTTTTTTTTTTTTTGTGAATCTGCCGGTTTTGGTTCCATTTATTCAGAACTTGAAATATTCCAAGTGTGACATTTTAAATGTATTTAAATGCTTTAGTAAAAAATACACTGCCGTTTGGGGTTGGTAAGATTTTTGAAAGTTCTTGAAAGAAGTGTTGAATGGCCAAAGAAGGATTTATTGATCAATAATACAGTAAAAAACGTTAAATAAAACATTAATATTGGGAAATATTATTAGAGTTTAAAATAACTTTTCTATTTAAAAAAATTCTAATTTATAATTTATTACTGTGATTCCAAAGCTGAATTTTTAGCCGCATTGCTGCAGTCTTCAGTGTCACGTGATCCTTTAGAAATCATTCTAATATGCTGATTTGATGCTCAAGAAGTATTTCTTATCATCAGTGTTGAAACAGTTGTGGTGCTTATTTATTTATTTTTTTTTGTGGAATCCATAATTTTTTCACGATTCTTTGATTAAAAAAAAAAGATAGAAAGCTCAAAAGAACAGCATTTATTTGAAATAGAAATCTTTTTTTTATTTATTTTTTTTTTTGTAATATTGTAAATGTCTCTTTTGTAACTTTTTAAAAAAAATCAGTTTAATGCACCCTTGAATAAAAGGTTTAATTTCTTTAAAAAAAAAAAACTTTCCAACCCTAAACCTTTGATCAAGTGTGTTGGTCAGTATTGCAGTTTATAAGCATTAAATGGAAAACTATTAAAACATGGAAACTAAGTTTTTTTTTTATTGCTATATTTTATGTATTGCTCTTATCATTTAGCACTTACTTGGTTGAAAATAAGGGTACTTTTTAAAAAAAATCATCTTTTCAAGCCATTTTGGTGCATATACATAAATATTGAGGTATATTGTAAAAAGGCAGAAAAATATTGAAATACAGTTCCCCTACTTACATTTCGGCACGTAACTCATCACCCTATGGAAATGAATTGTACTGCTTGTTGAGGAGAGGTGTGCTGTGACTTATGATCTACCCCTGCCGGATGATAAAGTGTCTCAGAAATCTCATAGACTTACTCTAAAGGAAGTACCTGAGCAATATATATGGACTGGAATGTCATATAAATTTAGGGTGGGCGTTTTGACTAGGTCTAGGATACAACCACCTAGCAATTACCCTGGACACTCAATAAATTCATACCAGCAACCAGCAACTGCACACTAGCATTATAGTATAGACTTTTGTATGGTCAAGCATCACTCACATTTTCTTCAGAAAACATAAAAATCTTGACCTTTAGACCTTTTTTGAATTTCAAAATTACTATCCTAATTCTGTTTTCTTTTTTCTTTTCTTTTTTTCTCAAGTTGAACAAGCCTGCAGGAACTACAATCCTCTCACTATCAGTTTCTGATAAGGACTCCTCTAGAAATGGTGCACCTTTTGAGTTTCGCATTGTGTCTGGAAATGAGGGCAATGCTTTCAGTCTGGACCAGAATGGAGAATTACGGACAAGCCGAGTATTTGGTCCTGATGCAACACGAGAGTATACGCTTGAGATACAGGTTAGTGCAACAGCTCAAAAAAGTGAACTGTCAGTTAAAAGTGAATTCAGAATTACAGAATTCTCATGCAGGTGTTTCTTCAGCTGTGAGCACTTCTGACCACTTCAGAAACAAATGTCTGACATCTTCTTTGCTTTTCTAAGGCTAATTTCATATCTCATTACATATATATATATATATATATATATATATATATATATATATATATATATATATATATATATATATATATATGTATGTGTATATACATATATACATTAAATAAATTATAAATAATTTAAATAACAAAATAAAGCAAAATTTGACCAAATTGTAATTTTTTTAATAAATAACAATATTCTGTTCCCAAGTTAAATTTACCTTGATTTCTCTTTTTGTCACATATCACAGGTCCTATATTTCATATCAAGTATTTATCAAAGTGTATAAAATTTATAAAATTAGTTTTAACTCCTTGTTTGATCATCATAGTTTTAAATATAAATAATATTTTTTAATGCTGTCAAACGATTAATCGCATCCAAAATAAAAGTTTTTGTTTACATAATATACGTGTATACTTTATATTTATTATGTATATATAAATACAAACACATGCATGTATATATTTAAGAAAAATATTATGTTTATATATTAAATATATTTATATATAATATAAAATATAAGAATATAAATGTATATACATGTAAATATTTTCAAGTTATGTACTGTATGTGTGTGTATTTATATATACATAATAAATATACACAGTGCACATACATATATTATGTAAACAAACTTTTATTTTGGATGCGATTAATCGTTTGACAGCACTAATATTTTTATGATGGATTTTCATATTTTATGACAAAAGTCTGGGTTAAGGACCAGGATAAAACAATAAAAGTTCCCTTTGGAAAATAAAGTTAATTAATTGAATATTTAAATAAATAAATAGACAAAAGGTTTCTTGCGCAACTTTAATGCAACCTTCATATAACAGAAAGAGAAATCTGTTTTAATAAAAATAAAACCTCTGGAATATAAAAGTGCCTGTAGATGAAGAAACGCCCATGTAGCTGCTCTGATATTTCTAACGGATTGAATTCATTTCTTTAGTTTGATGAAGGTTTAAATTGTTAGAATTTTACAGTGTGATCTTGTTCTTGTCAACAAGGCGCGTGACTCAGGAAAGCCTCGTCTGTCCTCCACATCCTTTGTGTTTGTGCGTGTCATCGGAGACAGCCTCTTCAAACCTGTGGCCTTCCCACTGGAAATCAACATTGTCATGGCAGCAGATGTGTTTCCTGGCGGGATTATAGGGAAGATCTATGCCACAGACCAAGACGAGAATGATGTTCTGTCTTTCAGTCAGAGATCACAAACAAAGAGTCTTTTCAAAATCAACAGACAGGACGGGAAGATAGTGGCACTAAATGGCCTGGAGCCTGGAAGGTAAAATAAATGCAAATTTAATTTGAAATGTGTATTTCTTCAGTTATGGGCTATTTTGGCCTGTGGACCTTAATATAAACAATTTCCCTAAAACTCTTTCATGCTCTCACTGTTTTATTTAAATAATTTAGTTAGACTATAATGTCCAACACGTCCTAATGCTATTTTATTTTGTGTATGTATTTATTTTCTATTATCGTTGCTTTAAGACTAGCATTTATGTATCCGAAATAAAGGCAATACAAGTAATCATTTTCAGACTATAAATAAAAAAAGAAATAAAAACTATTCAGTGGAAAAAACTATTGATGCATTTGTGGTGGAGGAAATGACAGCTGTGGCACAGTCAGTAAAATAATTTTCACTATAAAAGTTTTATTCTGTTTAGACTATCAAAATTTTTAAAAATTAATAAATTTTCTAGAACAAGCAGAAAACAATAAATCTAGATGTAAAAAGCATTTGAAAAATAGCCAGAATAAATGAAGGCATTCGTAAAATGTTCCCAGACTATTTGTTTAATTGGAACTTCTTCATAAAATTATGGAAGCTTATTTATACCACAGAATTTAAAATAAATGAATAAATGTATTACGACTTAAATTTATATCTGACAATTCTTTCTTTATCGCACTTCTGAGAAAAAGTCAGAATTGCAGAATTAACATCTAACAATTCTGACAAAGATTGCATGATATTGAATTGATATTTTATGACAAATTGTGAATCGTATGATTAAAAAGTCACAATTACCTTTTTAAAATTTTTATTCCTTGGGAGAAACAAGCTTGTCAGTTCTTAATTTATTTATTTTTTTGTCAGAATTGCAACTTCTCAGAATTGAGATAAAACGTCTTTAATTCCATCAAAGAAATAAGCTTTCAGACATAACAAAAATAAATCAATTAATAATAAATCCACATAAGTGCTGGTAACTTAAAAATAAATTGCTTGAATGTCATGTCTATTTTGAAATTATCTCTCTTTTTTTCATTGCAATATATTGCAGATATATAATAATCTGCAATTAGCAAATTCAGATATACATGGCTATTTTGATACTATTGCTCACCAATATATATTTCTGTATGTGTTTTTGTGCTGCTTGTGCTCGCTGCATATTCACATAGCTGCTTAATGATCAGTAACATATTTTTTTTTTCAGATACTCCCTAAATGCTACGGTCAGTGATGGGAGGTTTTCTGTGACGGTGGGCGTTAGCGTCCAGGTGGAGCAAGCCACGGATGAGATGGTGCAGAATGCAGTGACTCTGCGTTTCCAAGACCTGTCCCCTGAGGATTTTGTGGGTGTGTACATGGAAGAGCTGAAGAAGGTGCTCCGTACCTCACTGGATGGTGACGGGACAGGTGTTATTGACGGACCAGACCCTCTTCACATCCTGGGAGTGCAGCCACTGAGTCGCTCCAGTCAGCTGGAGGTGCTCCTTGCCGTGGAGACACCAGATGGGGGTTATATGGGTCCAGGAGAGCTGGCTCTCAAGCTGGAGGAGGTGAAGGGTTTCTTAAAGGGAGCGCTGAGGGTGGTCAGCGTCCTGGATCAGAGCTGCTCAGGAGAGCTTGAGTGCGGGGAGAGAGTCTGTGAGCTCATCCTCAGTCTCGACCCCATCGGCTTGGTCACCTACACCACCTCCAGAGTGAGCTTTGTGTCTCCACGCTTCAGCAGGAAAGAGATGTGCACGTGTCCAGGTTAGCAATTTGATTCAGTCTCAAATGATAAAACTGGCAAAACTGATTCCGATTTATTCCAGGGTTGCCAGCTATCAAATATTTGGCGTGAGACACACGCTTTCAGGTTCTCATGCTAACCTTAATAAATTTCATGGCAAATAACAAGAAAATGCTAAATGTGCTCGACTTACATTATATGCTTATATTCTTTATTCTGTAAAAGTTATGACTTCAAAGTCAGGTGCATATTTCCATTTAACAAAACATAAGAGCAAGCAAATAGCAGCTTTAAATACATATCAAGCAAAGAATGTACAACAGAAAAATGAGCGATAGTTTAGACAAATATATGAGAAATTTCATCAAATGTTGTTGAACATCAAATTTACTTAATTTACATAAGAAAGTATGTTTTATAGGAACAGTAACTATAATGGAATCTTAACTCTGATGTTGTGTTCTAGTCATTTATTTGTCCTGGAGAGGATTTTGTTTTTCCCAAAAATGCTAGTTAATTTTATTGCATTAGACTAAAACCTACTGACTTTGCTCCCACTGGGTATAACAACTTCTCTCTTTATTTTTTTTTTGGATAAGTTTTGTACATTTTTGGGGAATTTTTTTTTTTTTTTTTTTTTTTTTTGTTCCTCCACCTAGTTACATTTTTGGCATATTGCACATGAAGAGTTCATTTTCAAAAACAGATAACTCTGTTTTTAACAATTTTTAAAAATCATGTTTTTTCATTGTGCATTCCAATTAATCTCAATCAAACTGCAGTTCGGTTATTTTGATTAGGTTAACAATATAACTAAAAAATACAGCTAACTAACACAAAAAAACACAATAAAAACATAACATAAAAAAAAAAACTTGATTTTTGAAATTTTTGAAAAACTGTTTTTGCAAATAATCTCTTCATATACATTTCTCCTTGTGCTATAATATTACCTAATATTGGATACAGTCTTTTTATCAACTTGTTTTCTTTCAATCAGTTTTTGAGTGAATATTGCCCAAATTATCTGCAAATTGTGCTTTTTTTCACTCAAAATCAGAGGTGCATAAATGAAGTTAATGACCAGTCAGTTCCAAAAATAAATAAATAACCAGTGTGAACGAAACAAATTTTGAATTAGGAACATTATTATTATTATTATTATTACTTTCTGGTGCCCCTTTAAAACATTAGGTAGGTAAACAGCATGCACTTCAGTATTGAAAATTTTATAAAAACTGTATATTGTACTACAGTAACCTTAAGTGTTAAGATAAAATAAAAAATGGATTGTTGCCTCCTCAAAACCTGAAACAGGTGCCTGTAATTGATCTGCCCATTCCATCAAAATCTCACTCCAGCCAGGTAACCAAAGTTGGCAACCCTGTTTATTGTAGGATGCATTTCATATTATGCATTATTTATCCTGGTTGATTAAATTCAAACAGTAGCTTGAGTGGCAGAATTTCCATTTGCTTGCTTTCTAACTTTTTGTACCCACTGCAGGAGGAATATGTCCATCTTCTCTGGAGCTCTGTGATGGCCAAACGTGTCCGTCTGACATGCAGTGTGTGCGCAGCGGCCCAGCAGCGCCATCTCTCTGCCAATGTCTCCCTGACACGCTGGAGAAGTGCGAAGGTTAGATCAAAAAGGCTTTTCACGCTGCTCCTTTTAAACCCTGGCTTAAGGCCATGTATAATGTTTGGTAACGCAACGTTTCATATTTCAAAAAGGGGTTTGCAACAAGTTGTGAGCTGGTAAATATTCAAATGCTTTTTCATGTTTGATTTCAGCACATGAGGGAAGATGTAAAATTGGTAATATTACAAGTAAATGAGAAGTGTTGATTTTCATTGTGCATATGTTTATTTGATAGTGTATTCATTTAGTTCATATCATAGAGTTTTACCTAATAAATATTTTCTTAAAAGCCAAAGTGCCTTTATTTAAATCTTAGACTTCACTAGTGTCAAAAATTAAAAACATACAAAAAAGTGACTTACTGCATATTATTTTTTATCATTTTAAAGCAAACAGAGATTGATGTGTACATGAAAACAATGGATATGTAAGGCAAATTTGTTGGAACGAATATCTACAGACATTTTGTTCTTACCAAAACATGCTATTACTTTGGGGAAAAACATATAGCATGATATAATGCAAGTGGTACCATATTAGAAAGGTTTATTTTGAGCCCCTCGGGCAGCTCCAGTGTGTTACTACAAATACAAAAGACAAAAAAAACACTTGATATGGTTGGCAAAAGTTACGTAAACATTCATATCCCTTCAAATAACGGTCCCCTCTTGTGGAATATCCTGAGGGTGTGTCAAACATATATATTTAAATGACATTTCTTCGTACGTGATTGAGGCCAAACACTTCTGCGAATATCTTTTGTGAAAGTGTGTATAAATAGCAGATTTTGATATATGGTGTTAGCCCTTGACTGACTGATTTCTGTACCTGTGCTGGCAGGCCAAACATCTCTGAGCTTTGCAGGGAACAGTTACATCAAATACAGAGTGACGGACAGTGATGGGAGCGGAGACATGAAGCTGGGCTTGAGAATCAGAACGCTGCACAGCCAAGGAGTCATCATGCACACACGCGCTGACCCCTGCACACTGCTCAAGGTCAGATGGATGCAGGGATATGATTTAAACTATTATTTTCTACATTATTGCATTAGATTATATGTGACCCTGGACCACAAAACCAGTCTTAAGTCACTGGGGTATATTTGTAGCTATAGTCAAAAATACATTGTATGGGTCAAAATTATCGATTTTTCTTTTATTCCAAAAATCATTAGGATATTAAGTAAAGATCATGTTCCATGAAGATATTTTGTAAATTTCTTACTGTAGATATATCAAAACTTCATTTTTGATTAGTAATATGCATTGCTAAGAACTTCATTTGGACAACTTTAAAGGCAATTTTCTCAATATTTTGATTTTTTTTTGCACCTTCAGATTCCAGATTTTCAAATAGTTGTATCTCGGCCAAATATTGTCCTATCCTACAAACCATATATCAATGGAAAGCTTATTTATTCAGCTTTCAGATGATGTATAAATCTCAATTTCGAAAAACTGACACTTAAGACTGGTTTTGTGGTCCAGGGTCACATATACACATTAAGCACAATTTTACTACCGTTCAAAAGTCTAGAGTTGGTAGGAGCTTTGTTATGGTTTTGAAAGATGTCTCTTGTGCTCACCAAGGATTATTTATTACAATTTAAAATAAGTGTATTCTATTATATTTTATGCAATTTATTTCTGTGATGCAAAGCTGAATTTTCATCATCATTACTCCAGTCTTCAGTGTCACATGACCCTTCAGAAATCATTCTGTTATACTGATTTGCTGCTCAAGAAACATTTCTTTCTTATTATCAATGTTGAAAACCATTGTGCTTTATGTATGTGTGTGTGTGTGTATGTATATATATATATATATATATATATATATATATATAATATTGCAAACTCTTTTAGGATCTTTGAACAGTGAATTCAAAAGAAAGCATTTATGCATTTTAAATTGTCATATTTAGAAATTTTGGGGGGCATTATTATGTACACATCATTGTAGGTACTTAAAATGTATGTTGATTTCGTCAACAAAAATCATTGTTTTTACTGGTTTTCTGTACTACATTATGTACTGAAGTAAACCAAATACAATAATGACATTGTCGTACACAATATTGAAATAATACACAATATTATGTGTGTGTATGTATATATATATATATATATATATATATATATATATATATATATAATTTATTTTCTTTTATAATAGTATAAAAAAAAAGATTGTGGTTGTATGTTTGTTTGTTTTTTCAGATAGAGGAAGGGCGTCTCTGGTTCCAGATGGACTGTGACAACAGACTGGACATCCTGGGTATCTCAGGGCGTCCAGTCAATGATGGGTCCTGGCACGCCGTGACCCTGGAGCTCACCAGTAACTACACTCTCCTTTCGCTGGACGACAGCTATGTGGAGCGCAGGCGTTCCGCACGGGCCCCTGTCCGCATCTGGGCCCTGGCCGCAGACGGATCACTGTTCTTTGGGGCTCAGGTGTTGCGCGGACCAGTGGGCAGAGGCAGCCAGAGGCCCCCACGGGCGCAAGAAGGCTTCCAGGGGTGCCTCGGGTCCATCATGCTCAACGGGAATGAACTCCCTCTTCAGAATAAGAGGAGCCGGTATGCAGAGGTAGCTGGGCTGAGTGAAGTGAAGCTGGGATGTGTTTTATACCCTGATCCGTGCCTCGGAGGACCGTGCCAGAATGGAGCTTCCTGTACAAAGCTGCCCTCTGGTGGTGAGAAATACAAAGCGCATATAACCATCAATACATCAATAACGGTCAGTTGTTCAGATTATAGTCGTAGCTCTGTATAAGCTAGTCTTGTCTTAGAAGTCTTGTTTCTCTTTGAATTTGTCCCCAGACTTCTCATGCAGCTGCCTGCCACAGTTCACGGGGTCCCGCTGTGAGCTGGAGGTGACGTCCTGTGTGCCCTCACCTTGTCAGAATGGGGGTGATTGTAAGGCTGTGGGAAACACCTTCCTCTGCGGTTGCCTCAAAGGCTTCACGGGACTCATGTGAGACATTTTATTTCATTATATACTATTTGTAGGATTTACCATTAATCTTGCATACATTTCAGACCTTGTGTTAACTTTTAAGATCCACAGACAGTTTGGTAGTAACTGAGACAAATGATAACACATAAGATATAAAGTAAAAATGTAAATTTCTCTAGAAGGACTACTCCGTAAACAGTAGGTACTATTATTTTAGTAATTTTCATGTGAAAAATATAAATGTATGTAATATACTCTTAAAATAGGATTAATGCTAACCAATTTTTTTTGAAAATAACTTGACAAAAATAATTAGTTCCCAGACATTCAGATTTGGTAATTTATACATATTTACATATGTTTTAAATATACATCAATACATATACATATTATTTTATTGGTGTTACCCAATAGATTGTCTCATTAAAATTTATATATATATATATATATATATATATATATATATATACACATACATACATACATACATACACACACATACACACAAACTGTATATGGTAATTGATCAAAAAATATAATTGTCAACAATCATTTTTGGAACATGAGGTTTGTAACGGTGAAATGTTTTGAAAAGTTGTATTATAAGTTTTATATTTGACAGTTAATATGGCCTCTAATCACCAAAAAGTCCATGATTGGTTAACATTAAAAGCTGTTTTATTTTATTTTAAATGTAAAAAAAAAAATAAAATTCTTTTGACAATCAAAAACAATCACAACTGTGCTAATGATTTTTATATTTTCGTTTTTTTAAATTGCTTTGAGTTTTAATTGCTCAGACATAGTTTTATGTTTTTCTTCTGTTAAAACATAATCATAGAGTCTTGCTTAACAAAAGCAAAACATTTTAAGGGGCCGTTTTTTTGCGATCAAATGGTTTAACAGTCATGTCATCTATGAGGAAAAATAGTTTTTCTTCTGAAATTTCTTTGGTAAGGCCATCTTGCATTTAAACAGAATTGATAACCAGCAGCTTACTTTAATTACACTCTCTTCTGAAAGTCATTACACTTAGTGTTCACCTGCTGTTTTCCATCTCAGACCTTGATTGTTTGAACTGCTAGTTGAATACATACGTGACACTGTAAAATAGGTATGTTGTTTGCTTGTGTTAATTAGGCCTTTCTCACTAATTACTAAAATCGTTTAATAAATAAAGAACAGATTTTAGAAAATCCCATTAAGGCTTCTCTAATGATTAGTTTTTTCAATGCGAGATGAGTTGGAGTTATTTCTCCACTAGAGGATGCTGTTGTTTCTTTTTCGAGGCAAACCTAAACCTGTACTTGAACAACTTACCAAGAAGAGTGGGATACTGGGACCTGTGCCCTTTTCCTCTCTGTCCTTTTATGTAGAGGGGAGAAAGTAATGAAAATCTAATTGCTTTATATAACTACTATATAACTACTTTCTCTGCTTTACCAGCTGTGTCATTACGTTACGCAATACAAACAACCCTCTCATTATGCTCTCTTATGCTCGCTTGAGAGATTCGTTGAACTTTCTCGTACTCAAGAGTACGCATAAAGAGTTCTCTGAGCAACAGATCATCACATATTTGCTGTTTTCAGCACAGAGGGGAATTCAGCTAAATGTGAAAATTTATGAATCTTAAAAGCCAACAAGAAACCTCTTTCTCTCTGCTTCTGAGAACTAATTAGATAATGAGAGAAACACCAAGGCTGTGTTCAGAATAACAATATTCTTATTATTCATGCAGTTTATAGTGTGGGATAGTGATTAGTGCTTCAGCAAGGGTGCATTCAATTGATTAAAAGTGATAGCAAAGTCATAGTTTTTATTAAAGATAAATGCTGTTCTTTGAATAATAAAAAATCCTGAAAAAAGTATCACAATTTGCGCAGAAATATTAAAGGTGCAGTTGGAGATCTCGGAAAATGCTAACTTTAGCCTGATAGCACTGAAAGCGAATGTCCCACCCTCCCTGCAATCGCCGTCCAAAGCCACGCCCCCTGAACACACATACGCTCAAAGAGCAGAATACCAGAGACAACATTAAATTACTACAATAGGCTACATCAACGGTCCAGTTCAAAGCAAGCATATATGTTCCATACAAAGGGCATTAAAGTGTGCTAGACGTGAATTTAAATGGTATTTATTTACAGAGGTATATTATGTCACACTTCTCTAGTAAGTTTCGTCTGTGTGTGAAGATGCTGCGCAGCGCAATCCGTGAATGAATGTTCCGAAGTGAAGTAAACTTCAACGGATTTCTCCTGCTCAGGGAGAAGGGAGCAATGAACACTGTGTAGGGAGCATGTCAATCGGAACACAGTTCATGCACGTAGCTCTCTTCTAATGACCTGGTTATCTGAATCGGGTGTGTTAACTAAGCGAGACATGCAAAATATGCAGAGTGGGGAGCGAGAGGACTGGGATTGGGAACTGCTGGGCTACATCATGTGTCATTCACTGGTGAGAAAACTTTATAGCACAGTTAGTGAAAGTACTACAATACCAGGAAGGAAGATCGGGTTGTTGATGTTTGCCTGCCATTCTCGCTCTGTCTGCAATAGCGTGCGTGAACGCGCTGATGACGTGTCGTGTCTGCGCAAACAGGGTGCGCAGAGGTATGCAAATACATACGTTGACAGGCAGGTAGGAGAGAAAATTAAAACGCTCGGACCGAGCGTTTTGATTGGACGAACATTTCTTGGTCCTACACCTTCCACAGAATATATAAATACAGATAAATACATTTAGACCACTTAACTTAATGATTGCTATCAGGATGTGAAGAGACTTTCAACCAGAATAACAAAAAATGTTTCTGAAGACAATCACCTATGACACCTTTAAGCAGCACAACTTTTTTCAACATTAGAAATGATTTCTAATGAGCATATTAGGATGAATTCTTAAGGAGGATCATGTGACACTGAAGACTGGAGTAATGACTGCTGAAAACTCAGCTTTGCATCATATAATAAATTACATTTTAAAAAATATTGTATTTAAATAAAATGCTATTTTAAATACTAATGATATTTCATAGTATTACTGTTTTACTGTATTTTTGATCAAATAAATGCAACCATAGTGGGCATAACAAAATTCTTTCAAAAACACACAAAAAAAATCTAACTGACCCCAAACTTTTGAACAATAGTGTAGATACATAGATGACCTGCTGCATTTGTCAAGAATGAGTTGTATTCACTTCCTGTGTCCGAAAATGTGTACACTGTACTGTCAAAGAAGATTCTACATCTGATGAAGAATTTAAGTATACTAAAATTATATGAGCATGTAATATGATTTCAGTCTGGTCATACCACATCTTGCATGTTGCTCTCCACCATTTATGAATATAACGAAGGCTCTCCTATGGCCTCATGTGGTAGCAAGAGTGTCCATTGGATGCGCATTTCAGAGTCTCAGCAGAAGCAGTAGGTCATCCATCGTCAAATGTTCTAGAAATGCGAACGTAATCATTAAACATACTGCTTTGCACTTACTTCATAGTTGGGACTGTATCCCAATATTGTGTCCCACAATGCATTTGACTTGTGATGAATGAACCTTTCACTCCCTGACTTATTTGATGGGACTGACAAATATTAAACTGAAAAATTGACAAAAAATTGTACTGAAAAAGGCTGTTTATGTTTTTCAATGCATGAAACATTACATTTTTAAAAGAAAATTCCACCAAAAGTTAAAATTCTCTCAAATATCTCACAATAGACTCAAATAAAACAGTGTCTGAAGATGCATGTAAGAAAAATACTTTTTAGACTATAAACTATAATTTCTGTAGGATGTGTTCACTTTGTGTGGTTTTTGAAGTGTCAAATTTCGGGTTACTATCAACTTCCATTATATGGTATCACAGAAGTTGGTCACTTTTTAAAAAAATCTTAATTTGTGTTCATCTCAAAAAAAGAAAGTCAAATATATCTGGGATGGTTTGAGGGTGAATAAATGTTGTTAATTTTTTTAGCTGGAGGATCCCTTTAAAGAATAGTATGCAGTATATACTGTACTGTAGTAAATAACACAATCATTCTGTCCACAGATGCGACGAGGATGTGAACGAGTGTGAGAGAGAGGAGTGTGAGAACGGAGGGGCATGTGTGAACACATTCGGCGCCTTCTACTGTAACTGCACCATGGGTTTCGAGGGTCAGTTCTGCGGCCAGCCGTCTCTGGACGGCCCAGACACTCAGGCCGAGGCTCTGTCGTACGTCGGACCGGGAGAGATCATCGGCATCGGCGTGTTGCTCTTTGTGGTGTTAGTTCTGCTGACCCTGCTGGTCGCGTTCCGCAAAAAAGTCCTCCGGAAGGACTGGAGCCGTGGGGAGGCGGTGGGCATCTCCACAGAGACCAACTACATGCTGCATAAGACGGGAATGGGAGCCGAGGGCATCGAGTTCAAAGCTGTACGGGTCAGCGGCGAGTGTCGTGCCAGCCTCTACCGGAACGACAGCGCAGGAGGGCCGCCGCAGGTCATGGTGCGCCCCACAGCCTACACGCTTCCCCACTGCCAGGGAATCCCTCGAGGGGAAACGGAAAAGATGGAGGGAGGGCTGGCCACCCTCTCCTGCCCTCCGCAGATGAGCACCTTTCAGGTGGATCCGCCACACATCCTCGGGATGCCGCGGAGAGGTGTGGCCATCTGCAGCGTGGCGCCCAATCTTCCCCCGTCTATGTCCCCGAACCCGTCAGAACGCAGCCCAATCCGCAAGCCTCCGTGGGAAGAGGAAGATGAGGAAGAGGACGACGATGAGGACAATGCTATGGAGCATCAAGTCCAAGCTCTGGAGTGGGAAGAAAGGGGTTATCAGGCGGACGGAGAGGAAGCGTACAGAGCCGAGGGTAATGAATTGGCGCACACACTTACTTTCTACTCATCCCAGATCAAACGTAGGATGACAAAACGGCAGCGTTTCAGCATGACTCCGTAACTCTCCGTGGCCAATTAAATGCCAGTCTTTGTGTGGATGAAATTAAACACATGCACCACGGTCTCCATTTGGAAAATCCATCTTACAATAATGTGTGATGGAGTGTAATTACCTTAGAGATAACACGAGGGGTTTCACACAAACGGAGAAAGTAAAGTGTTTAGAGTGAATCCTCAAGATTCAAGCAGAAACATCCATCCACATTGTGATAAATGCTCTGCATAATGCGTTAATCGCAATAATGTATATTAAAAAAACGGATTTTAATCTAATCTCCTTTCACAATGAGTTTCTTCTTTATGGTTTAATCTTGCGATTTTTCATATCTCGAAAATTGACCAGGGACTCAAAAATTGTTTCACTCCAAACCAGATTATAGTAATCAGAACCATCTGCTGTGCTGTATCGTAGCACAAAATAAACAGGAGCCTTTCCAACAGGAGCCTTTCTCCTCATAAAATATTGAACAGTCTGGCCATGTAGGTTGGCAGCTAGTACATATGTGAAGGTGATTATTACACTTCCGCTTGTGGAAATGCCTAAGCCTATGTATGTTTTCTCTTCGATTTGTGTTTTGAAGTGGATGACCTTGGTCTTGTTAGTGTTCTCTTCAAGCAGAAACTCATTTGTCATGGACTGGTTGTTAGCTTTTGCGGTGCGTTGTCTGGGATAAATATAGGACGGATATTATTGCTCTTTCACTTTAGCAGATTTGAAAGATTTTTATGCCGTAGAGAGTATTAAGCTGTAAATGCGGTTTTGTTTGTGCGTATGTGCATGTCTGGTTTTTGGATATTAGATGTCTGTTTAGTGAATGCAAAGGGGCCAGTAGTTCAGACTCGACATGGCAATATTTTCACAAGCTTAAAAATATCTTTTAGTTCATTCAGAATTGACCATAAAGACACAAACATATTAAACAACACAACTGTTTTCAGTGGTGAAAAATGATAAGAAATGCTGCTTCAGTAGCAGATTTCTGAAGGATCATGTGACAGTGGAGACTGGAATTATGGCTGCTGGAAATTCAGCTTTGCCATCATAGGAATGCATTACGAGTTAAAGAATGTTAAAATAGACAGTTATTTTATTACAGTATATTTAAACAATATATATTTTTAATATTAACAGTTATTATTTAGTTATTATTTAAAATTGTAATAACATTTCACACTATAACTTATTACTATATTGTTTTTGCTGTATTTTTCATTAAATTAATGCAGCCTTAGTGAGCATAAGAGACTTCTTTCAAAGACATAAAAAATTGAAATGGTATGGCATTTAAACGGTAGTGAAAATATAAAAACATTTAATATGTGTGTGTATATGTGTATTTAACGTATAGTTTTTTTATAAAGTAAAAAAAAAAGTATTAGTTTTTATTGTGCATAATGGGTAGAATTTGTTCAGCGACATGACAGCTATAATTTTATAAATACTTTAGCTGGAAAAGGATGAAAAAGACATCGTGATAACTCTCAAGCTGGCCCTGAACCATCCTTATTGTTGAGCCCTGCTGTGTGTACTGTATGTGAGATTGTATAGTGTGAATGTATAGCACAGCTGCATGCATTTGCATGTGTGTGGGTCTGTATAAGAATCCGCTGTTGTATTCTTCTGCAGAAGCTGGAAATGCACCAGAAGAGGTCAACTGCTTCTCTGACAGCAGCACGAGCGAGGCGCACTCCCTCAGGTCTTTCCAGTCCGATTCCTGCGACGACAACGGTAAGAAACATGCATTGCAAAACCCAAAGTCCTTAACATACCCTCCAAACAACCTCCAAAAACTTTCTCTGTTCAAAGAATATTCAAAAAGTTTAACTATGGAAAAGTTCAGCAAATGGTTTTTAAGGTGGACTTTGTTTTAACCATTACTGTAACCATACATAAGCATTTCCCAATCCCATATAGTCCCACAAAAATCATTAGGCCAAGACTGCAATTTTTGAATAAACCACAGAGCAATTAGATAACATACCGAATGAAACCTAGGTGTTGAAGTTTTCTCACTTCTTGTTACATAAGCCTGGTCTCTTAGCACTCATTAGCTCTTTGTATTAGTCAGCATTGGTATGCTTAATTGTGCTATCAGTTGATTAAAAGAACTGTATATATCACTTTCTGTATATAAAATAACCACTACATAGATTGATAACAGATGGTTTTCAATGACTAACAGGAACAGTGTGAAGTTTATCGTTTAGTCCCTGGTTTGATTCACTCATGCAAAAACAGCAGTAAACCACTTTGCAACAGAGCGCGTCTGTACATGAGACCTTACATAGTACATCGATCACTGGTCATGTAATCCAGTTTCAGATTCTTATGTTTCGTGTGCAGTATCTCTCAGTATCTCTCGTGATTGATAGATTGAAAGGAGTTCCTCATTAATTACATACTACAGTGACAGTGACTATTCTGTTAAGGGGAGAGTCGAGGGGAAATTGTAACATCACCATTCTTCTGATTTCAAATCTGGCTTTTTGGAAGAATATAAAAGAAAACATATTTTAAACTGGGGAGTTTCGAGTTTTTGAACTGTAGGGTAACCTCTCATTTGTGTAAATATTAAGACCATTTTGCTTCTCCATTTAATGACCCCTTTAATCTTTTTTACTATAAATGAAGGCCAGTATGACTGATTCTATTAAATGGATTTTTTATTCAATTTCTGGGGATAAATAATTTTTTCTTTTCTTTTTTTAATGAATGAAGGCCAGTATCACTGATACTATTAAATGGTTTTTTTTAAATTAAATTTCTGGGGATAAAATGAGCAATTATAGCAATTAGAGTATAATTAGCAATAAGTATAAAAGCCATCATTTTTAACTCATTATAATACACATTTATCCTTTTTATTATGTTTTGGTGATATTTATGTTTCTTTATCAGCTCTCTGTTTCACATTTATTTTCACGATAAATGAATAAAACAGAATCACAGAAACAAGTTTTCTGAAGCCATATGATAGCTTTGAGTGCTGGACAGACTGACATTTAACTCCAATTTGAGTCACTTCCTGCATTTATTTATTAAAAACACACACATGCAACATTATCACATTAACCTATACATACACTCTCACGCACCCACCTGTATTATAATGACCTAATCTCAGGGAGAGGTAACTGATTATTCCATTCACCTAATTAAGATGACTTGCATTGTCTGATCTTTCCAAAAAGAAATCATGAGGATTAGTAATAACCCTACCCTGCTTTAACAAAGTGATAGCCTGAATAGGTCAGAGCAGTAATTACAATCCATCTGGCTTTGATATGCTCTCCAAACGCCATTGCTATCATGACTCAGTAGTGTAGTATCACTTCGGCTGTACAAAATAGATGGCAGACTGACACATCAGGGGTCTGCTTGCTTCAGTTTAGTAGATTTCCTGATGCTGGAGGATTACAAATGGGTCATAGTGATTTATATAAATGCTTATGTAAGGTTTTCATTGACTGTTTGATGTTTGTTTGAAGTGTTTGATCATTGATTCAATTGTTGCCTGACATTTTACACTTGTTCATGCCCTAGCCTCCATAGTGACGGTGATACGACTGGTGAACAATGCAGTAGACACCATTGAAAATGAAGGTACGAGTCAATTTCCATTTATATGACTCATTAAATGCCCAATAAAATCAAAATTAGAGTTGTGTGGCTTTTACTCCGTCATGGTGTACTACTAAATGTTGACAAAATTAACTATTAATTTTTCACTTCATAATTTTGCCCAGTCTTTCTTTCTTTCTTTCTTTCTTTCTTGCTTTCTTATTTATTTATTCTCAAATATTATTCTTTATTTTCTGCTATCTATCTATCTATCTATCTATCTATCTATCTATCTATCTATCTATCTATCTATCATCTGTCTGTCGCCCTTTCTTTTTCTTTCTTTCTTTAGTAAGTTTTGAATGAATTAATTTCAAAATGATTTAACAAATTATTCCTTATTTTAATTATTACTTTTTAAATTATTTTTGTAATATTATATATGAAAATAATTATTTTTTCTCTGTTTCTATCTAGATGCAACTTTTGATTTTTATAATGTATTATTAAATGTTGAAATGACATTAATCAGTTTTAATTAATTCATGTTGCTGATGTTAACTAATGTCAGCAAATGAAACCTTATTGTTAACTGTTACCAAATATTCTTTATTCTTAGTTTTATTTCAATTTTAATTTAAAGATATTTAATAATAATTTTAAAAATATTATCATGTTATATAGTATATTATTTAGAAATATTGCAGTCATCATTGCGAGATAAAGCCACCAAGTCATCAGGACACCGATGCGAAGCAGAACTTCCAGCTGGCTTAGATGGCTTCTAGGCAAATAAATAAATAAAGGGATGTGAAATATCGATTTGAGGTGAAAGTATTTTATTGTGTGAGAAGAAAGAAAGGTATAGAGTGATACTAGAGACATCCAGCACTGCAAGGAAATCGGTTGCCTGGATACAACAGTCAATTACACTGCTTAGCATCATTATAGAAGAAAAACTGACCATAGAATGCTGCAACTGACAGAATGCAATATAGAGCTGTAGAGTCAAGTAGAGTGCCGTGTAGTAATATTTTATAGTATTATTCAGTTTAAATGTTAGAGGGATAAACCACACTGCATGAAAAGGTAAAGCTGAAATCCCAGAGCGCAGAAACTGAAGTGTCCATTCATGCAGGAGTTCAGTCCACACTGGACAAAGTAGGATTAGAGCCGTTAATTAAACTGCACAACTCTGGACTCGAATAAAACCAGGGTTTAGATTCGCTCTTTAATCACTCACATAGGCCTAATCCAATTGCATTAAAAACCTGAACTATTGAACTAGCCTTTAGTTAGTGAAGAACAGCATCCCTGTACTCCGTGGCTCAGCTGCAGTGACCTGTTTTTGAGGCACACCAGAACCAGTCTCTAATTAAACCTGCCCTAGACTAAAGCTGTTTCCAATCAGTGCGAAAACAAGCTGTTTGCTTGAAAGTCTCACCCGCTATGGTAATTTTTGCTGTCTGAGGAGTTCTCAGCTCCACCTTCTTTCTCAGAGGTCTGGATGAAAGTGGACTGTTTTTGTTGGTTATGCTAAACAGCACAATGTGATTTATCCAAGTAGGACATGTTCCTGGATCAACAACTTTTTTGGGTCTTGGACAAGCATTCTTAAACTTTAAAATGGGTAAACTTTCAGTTGTTGCCTTGAGGAAATAGTTCTGTTATTACTCATTTCTATTTATTATCTTATTTATTACTATTGTATTAATTACTATTTCTAAATAACTTTTGTGTAACCTAATGTAGTCAGGTTGATTTAAGTTATAATAAGTATGTGTATATGTATTTTAAAGTGCCCTTATTATGGGTTATGAAAGGTTCATATTTTGGTTTTGGGAGTCCCCAACAAGAAGTTGAAATGCATGCAAGGTCAAAAAACAGTTTCATTGTCTTATAATATGCACTTATTTTTACCTTATTTGCTCAACGACTCCCAAAAGATTGTTTAACGATTCATTTTTCCAAACCCCTAATCGGCAGTGATTGGTCCCATTGGTCTAATTTTCATTTCATCATGCCTGTAATGCCTGATAAAGCAGCGTTTGTGAGCGCAGTGCTGCTTTGTGTACAGCGTTACCAGGAAACCACTATTTTACTGCTTCAAAAGCAGCATCTAGAGGCAAAGAATGAATTTGCATTTTCATTCAGACCTACACAAAAATACCAATTTTTACTATAAATTAATTTAAATTTAGAAAAATACATTTTAATTAATTAACTGCCTCTTAATTCTTACTGTTTATTCTATTCATTGCTATTATGTTCATTACTATTTCTAAATAACTGGTGTAACCTAATGTAGTCAGGTTGATTTAAGTGATATTAAATAATATAAAATCTACATGTGTATTTTAAATGTATAAATTTTAATATAATTTATATTTTACAAATAATTTTTTAAAATCTAATTTTGATATTTTTAAATATATATATTTTTAAATAATCATAGTAATTATTTATTTTTAGTTGAATTTTACTCTTATTAAAATCTGTACATTTTCAGCTGTTTTTTGTTATATTTTAGTTAAATATTTTCATTATTACTATTTCATTAAAATAATATAATAATTAATATAAACAACATATGTATTTTAAATGTATACATTTAATGCAATTTATATCTCATAAATGCATTTTAATATTAATTTTAAATATTTTAAATATACTTTTATTATTAATCAAATATGAATGTTATAATTTTTTAATTCAAATAAAAGTTTAATTTAACTAATACTGGAAATGACTGAGTAATCATAATTTTCAGTAGTTATATACTGCTAAAATCTGATTCATTTATACAACATGTTTTTACAACAAAGATGTTGAGTAGGTCACATTAAACTAGCTAAACATAAGCAGTGATACATGATGTGTTTCCCTCTTCTCCTAACAGTTGCGGGTCTGGGTAACATGCAGCCTCACAGTACCACCTGTGAGTCCTCTTTATGTTTGGTTTATTGTTCTATTTTACTTTAATATCTGTTCCCCTTTTTCACTTGGTCAGACAAATTTCTAAACCTTTACATGCATCCCATATTAAAACATTCCATCTTTAATATTTCATCAGCATGAACAAGTTGATTGTTCTGACTGTTTTGTTTTTGATTTGGCACTTGTTTATTTGTTTCCATCTCATAACTCATTAAAATGCTCCACCTGAAACATTTTCCATTTTATGTCTCCACACAGCAAGCCCACACCTCCACTGTGAGGATGAGATATGCGTGGAATTCGTCAAAGAGTATTTTATGAATTGTAAGAGCTTATATCTTCATTAACTGTACTAAACTAGAGATCTTGTGTATTTCAATATCAAGGTCCCATGACAGTTTGCATTTTCTACTCACTTGAAACAAATTCAAGAAAACAATTCACAGGGAAAAAAATATGTGTATATATATATATATATATATATATATATATATACACATACACATACATCTCAGAAAACTAGAATATCGTGAAAAAGTTCTTTTTCATTTGTAACTTATTTCAAAAAGTGAAACTTTCATATATTCTAGATTCATTACATGTAAAGTAAAACATTTCAAAAGTTTTTTTTTGTTTTAATTTTGATGATTAGAGCTTAGAGCTTATGGAAGTCAAAAATCAGTATCTCAAAATATTAGAATATTTACATTTGAGTTTCATTAAATGACCATCCATACAGTATAAATTCTGGGTATCTCTTGTT
>JAFVLL020037985.1:0-37686 GCA_021397915.2 Tor tambroides
ATTCATGTTATGACTGATAATCACTAAATGGCCAGGATTCAAATCTATTTTTATTTACTATTTTATGTAAAAGAGAAAACTAAAAAAACAAAAAAAACAATCAAAACCTGACTTTTAAATACGATAAGTGAACATTATAATGTCCAGTATAAAAATGGATATTAATTTTTTTTATTTAAATGTATTATTTACTCAAATTATTTTTTATTTCGTTATTATATTTATGATTTAAAGATGAATTTAAATTGAGCATTATTTGATGGTAAATAATGTAAGTGTAAAAGTAAGGAAAAGAGCATGCACGACTAAATACCAATATATACTAATATCCAATATTGACTGATACTTATAAATTTAGAAATCTCTAAAATAGTGCTAATATATTGTGCATCCCTTATAAAATGTCCAAACATTTTAATAGTTCTTTATGAGTTGGAGTTTTGTGCTTTGTAATCCATGTTTAATAGCTTTGAGGTCATCTGTCCACCGTTTTCCATGTTTCATGTTTTGCTTGATTATTAGAGTAACATCAGTGGGTGTTTTATATGGTTTTGATGAAACCAAGGCAATAGATCAATTCAAACTCATGTTGTATTTGTGTGTTTCAGTGGCAGAGGCCCCAGGCACGGTGAAGGTCAAGGAGTGGCAGCAGTCGTATTACGGGACAGATTCAGGCATCCAGTCAGGAGCCACTACGGTTCGCTCAGATGAAGATGGAACAGAGTACAGCACCAAGAAATTCACCTACACCACCACATTCACAGAGAACCCTGCAGGTGAAAAACCTTTCACAAACTAGGGCTGCACGATAAACAGTTAATCACAATTATTAAGCATGATTATTGTCATTTAAAATTTTTACATTTCATCAGAATTATCGCACTTTCACATAAACAAGAGAACAAGATTTAGTCACAGTAAAGGGCGCAAACACTTGCATGAAAGAAAGCAGACTGGCTGTATTACACTTTTATTTGAGCAGAATATTTCAGTGGAGATCTCTAAACTCTGACTTAAATGTTTGCCGGTGTTATCAGCTCATCAGCACTTTTTCCGTAATGCAGAGAGTGCATGGTTGCCAGGTTGGGAAGATTAAGTAAACCACTGGACAGAAAATTTATCGATTTAAAGGGATACTTGCCCCAAAAATGAAAATTCTGTCATTAATTACTGACCTTCATGTTGTTCCAAACCCGTAAGACCTTCGTTCATCTTTGGGACACAAATTAATGTATGAAGGGCCTTGAACTTGGTAGTGCCGTTGCTGTCTATTGGAGGGACAGAAAGATCTCGGATTTCATCAAAAATATCTTAATTTGTGTTCCAAAGATGAACAAAGGTCTTACAAGTTTGGAACGACATGAGGGTGTGTAATTATTGACAGAATTTTCATTTTTGGGTGAATTACCCCTTTAAAAGAAAAGCTCTGATTGGGGGATTTAAAATCTGGCAACCGCAACCATGAAAGCTTGTGGAGGCTTGTTGTTGCCAATACAAGATAATGCAGATGCTGAATTAAAATAAAACATTTTCAGTATAAATAATCAGCAAAAATCACAGACAGTTATGCTTAATAATCGAGCAGAAATTGTGATCATGATTAAAATACAGTTTATCATGTGGCCCTATCATATAGTGTATATCAAAGCTATTATGTAGCAAGTTATGTTTCCCCATATTATTTTTACCAATTGCCTTTGCGAGGATCCAGAGTATGTTGAATTGCAGGTTGTTGTTTTTTTCCAGATACTTTTCCTCCAAAATAAGCATAGAATATATATAAAAATTTTTTTTAAAAAAAGTTAGTTTATAGTTCTCTATATTTCACTCTCTCCTATAGACGTGGAGTCTCAATATAATATGACTCGGGCCCAGCGCATAAGGGCGGCCATGTTTCCTGAGACAGTGATGGAGGGAACGGCCGTCCTTTCCACACAGATGGATTCGTCCCAGCAGACCAATGTACAGAAGCTGGCCGAACCGTCTCAGCAGCTCAAAACCGCCATCATTCATCTCATCAACTACCAGGATGACGCCGAACTCGCCACACGCGCCATTCCAGAGCTCACCAAACTCCTCAACGATGAGGACCAGGTATTTGGTTTTAAGAATCTCTGCTTTTTCTATTTCTAAATCAATCGAAATCCCCCAAAAGTATCTTCGTGTCCTGACCTTTGACCCTCTCCCTTGACTTCAGGTCGTGGTGAATAAGGCAGCCATGATCGTGAACCAGCTGACCCGCAAGGAGGCGTCCCGTCGGGCTCTGATGCAGTCCCCGCAGATGGTGGCCGCTGTTGTGAGAGCCATGCAGAACACGTCCGACATGGAGACGACCCGCGCCACAGCCAGCATCCTGCACAACCTTTCACACCAGCGCGAGGGGCTGCTCGCCATCTTCAAATCGGGAGGCATTCCAGCTCTGGTGCGCATGCTGAGGTGAGAGAGCCATTCTGAAGTAAAGGACTAGTTCACCTGAAAATTTATAAACCTAGTTATGTCAAAATGTTTATTTTTGGGGTAAACTAGTACTTAAAAAATGATTTCTAAAACTTCCATATGTCGTATGTTTCAGCCTAAATTAAAGCTATATTAATTTATGAATTAATTGCACAGATTTCTCTCATTCTCTCGAATGTGTGGTTCAATGTTTTATTTACATTAATTTTTTTTTGATAAACTATTACTTGATTTGTAAAGATGATAAAAAATTATATAATTTGTATTTATTGCAAATGTGTGGTTCAATGTTTTATTTACATTATTTGGAACATAGATATTTCTAAATTATTAGAAAATTTCTCCAGCATTTCATTTGAAAGTAGATGGTGATTTCATTTATATTTCAGTAAGCTGCAAAAAAGCATTTTAAAAAATGATGAAATGATGACACAATGTTTTTTTTTTTTTGGATAAACTATTACTTAAGAAATAAAAACACTTGATTTATAAAATTATATATATTTTATTTATTGCAAATGTGTTTCAATGTTTTATTTACATGATTAGGAACATAGATATTTTTAATGTATTAGGAAATTACCCATAAATTACTTGATCTGCACTTGATCTGAATATCCAACCCATTTCTTTTGCAGCTCTCCGATGGATTCGGTTCTTTTCTATGCCATCACCACCCTGCACAATCTGCTTCTGCATCAGGAAGGAGCCAAGATGGCAGTGCGTCTGGCTGATGGTCTGCAGAGGATGGTTCCCCTGCTGAAGAAAAGCAACCCCAAGTTTCTGGCCATCACCACAGACTGCCTACAGCTGCTTTCCTATGGCAACCAGGAGAGCAAGGTGTTTGTTATTATATTATCAAATAAAAAATTACTAATAAATCTATTAGTTGTTGATGTACTGTTTCTTGTGTGTAGATTTTTCATTAACGTCAGTCTGATTGTCTCTCAGCTGATTATCCTGGCTAACGGGGGCCCTGAGGGTCTAGTGAACATCATGAGGACCTACAACTATGAGAAGCTGCTCTGGACCACTAGCCGTGTGCTCAAAGTGCTCTCAGTCTGTCCTAGTAACAAACCCGCTATTGTAGATGCTGGTAAGTCAAATTGGAAACCTGAACTCTTCTTCTAAATGTAGTAATTAGTGGGTTTAATTAGTTGTGCTTGCTAAGACAACCATCACACTTAATCTTAATTATAATCCACTATAGACGTAAATGATAGCTGAAATTTTGTGGCTTCTTATCAAACTTATGTTTTTTTGCCAAAAAAGGCTAGATACTGTTATAGTTTTCTATTGTTATATATTTATTTATAAAAAAAAAGTTTGGTAATTTTTTTTCTTTTAATTTTAGTTAAAGTTTTAGTAATTTTTTATTTGTCATTTTTATTATTTTTTTTAAACACATTTGTAGTTTTTATTATTTTTTTATTTGAATTTTGATTTCGTAACTAAATTAAAATGAGAAATCCTGCTTTGGCAATTAGCCAAAATAAAATAAGTTTTTTTTTTTTGTTCATTTAACATTTATTTTATTTACATTTTTATGGTTTTAGTTAACTATAATAACACTGCTAATCACAAGTGTATCTAACATTTTCTCTCTCTTAGGTGGAATGCAAGCTCTTGGTAAGCATCTGACCGGCTCTAGTCAACGTCTGATGCAAAACTGCCTGTGGACCTTGAGAAACTTGTCAGACGCTGCAACCAAACAGGTCAGTTTGGTCATCTAATACCATCTAACTGTCTTTCACGCACCCAAGAGAGCCTCAGGATGATTTAATATGTTAATAATCATTTATTCATTTAAATTCTTAGAAAATAATGCAGTTTAATTCTAAATTAACATGCTGAAAAAATAAAAACAAGATATAGACTACATTTTGTCCCCTTTGATAAGTTTAGTTTCTTTTAAAGAATATAGTGCATGAAGTTTCAGTGAATTGTGGTTAATTAATTTAATGTAACACATCAACCCTCCCAGTTTCTTTTAATAAAGAAAAACTTTAAAAACAAGCAGTATTTTCTTAATTACCACAGAAACACCATATAATATGTATCAGTGCCAACACATGCTCACTCTCTCGCCCCCTGCAGGACGGAATGGAAAATCTGCTCCAAGTGCTGGTCGGCCTGCTGTCATCTGATGACATCAACATGCTGACCTGCTCCACAGGCATCCTGTCCAACCTTACCTGCAACAACACACGCAACAAAACACAGGTGACCCAGAGTAACGGCGTGGAGGCTCTGATTCACACCATCCTGAGGGCCGGTTCAAAACAAGACGTGATCGAGCCAGCTGTCTGCGCCCTGCGCCACCTGACCAGCCGGCACCCGGACGCTGAGAGCGCACAGAATGCCGTACGAATGCATTACGGCATCCCCGCTATTGTCAAATTGCTCAATCAGCCCTACTACTGGCCAGTCGTTAAGGTAAGTGAAAGAAAAACAGAGAAAACTGACAAATTAGTGCCTAGTGAGCAATCGGTTGGTTTGTAAACTACCCAAGAAAAAATGTAACAAACTTTACATTTAATTTTAGTTAATTTCTAAAAGCTTTTAGAAAAAAAAAACATATTATTGATCAAATCAATTAATTTTAATTAATTTACTGACACCTATTGGTGTGAATGAAGCATGACACAAAGCTTTTGTCACCTTTGATAAATTTATTCAACAACTGAAAGTGTTTGTTTTCATCACAGGCTGTGGTTGGTCTGATCCGTAACCTGGCACTATGTCCAGCCAATCAGGCTCCTTTGAGAGACGCCGACGCCATTCCCAAACTGGTCACTTTGCTCACGAAAGCTCATCAAGATGCACAGAAACACGGTTCATCTGCTCAACAAACATACCAGGTATGAATTCCTCACCTGTCACTGTAACACAGATGCACTAAAAAGATTAGGAACCGAGGGTTTAACCATTTAAAAAAAAAATTAAAAAAAGACGTTCAAATGAATGACTCTTCTGAGCCAGTTATTTTTAGTGAATCAAAAACGTGTAGGACAAAAAGTATAGTGCAATTCCTGAAAGAATGACTCTGAGTTGATTCTTTTTAGTGAGTAAACAACATACAGTGCAATCAGTGTAGTGCAGTTCCTGAATTTATGACTCTAATGAGTTGATTCTTTTTAGTGAATCAAAAATATGTAGCACAACCAGTGTAGTCCAATTCCTGAATGTGTGACTCTTACGAGTTGGTTCTACAACCAGTGTAGTGCAGTTCCTGAACGAATTACTCTGAGTTGATTCATTTTGGTGAATCAAAAACATGTAGCTCAACCAATGTCGTCCAGTTCCTGAATGTATGGATCTAACTAGCTGGTTCTTTTTAGTGAATCAAAAACATGTAGCACAACCAGTGTAGTGCAGTTCCTCAACGAATGACTCTAAAGAGTTGATTATTTTAGCGATTCAACAACATAGCTCAGTGTAGTCTAATTCCCATCCAAAAGACACTTTGAGTTGATTCTTTGTCGTGCAGCTTTCACCAAACTCTGAGACTTGAATTAGTGTATATACTGACTAGTTGTTCATATGATTGTGTAGTTAAAGATACACATTATATTATTTATCATATTTCTTAAATAGCATTATTGTTCCTTAAAAGTGCTAATTGTGAAGCAGCCAAAATCACTGAGAGGAATCAAAACCAGAATTGTTCAATTCTCTACAATTCCCAGAATACAATATACAGACTACTATTTTGTCACTTAATGAAATGTCCTTTTTTGTCTCTCTTTCTCTCAGGATGGGGTGAGAATGGAGGAGATCGTGGAGGGCTGCACTGGTGCTCTGCATATCATGGCCAGAGATCCTGCTAACAAAGCCACCATCGCCAACATGGACACCATTCCTCTGTTTGTTCAGGTAACTCTTATAGTTATGAGCATTTGTATGCATATGTATGAGAGCGGGTTTGTACAGTCTTTGCCCTCCATCTGACATGGTCAGTGTATAATAGACATGTGTTTTCTGTCCCTGCAGCTGTTGTATTCTCCATTGGATAACGTCAAGCGTGTGGCAGCTGGTGTTCTGTGCGAACTGGCTCTTGATAAACAGTCGGCTGAGATCATTGATTCGGAAGGAGCCTCTGCTCCTCTCATGGAGCTCCTCCACTCCAGCAACGAAGGGATCGGTAAGTGAGAGAGAAACATCCAAATATGCCAAAAAGATGATTGAATACATCAGCAGCAGCATAGTATATGAATACTGAACTCGCATAGCCAGATTTGTCTTGGCGCAGGACAAGTATGGAACTTTCTATTGTGCATTTGTTTGTGCACTCTATCAAATGTATTATACTTTGAAAGGCAAAACTGATGTATAATTTGGTATTAAGTGTGTAACAAAGTTGTTTTCTTTCTTTCAGCCACTTATGCTGCTGCTGTTCTCTTCCGAATTTCTGAGGACAAAAACCCAGACTATAAGAAACGAGTGTCAGTGGAGCTCACGCACTCGCTCTTCAAACACGACCCTGCTGCTTGGGAGATGGTGAGTTTGCCTCCTGGTGGTGTGGAGGTTATTTGAACACATCGCACATGAAATTGCATTTGCAAATAATTTTACCTCCGTAATGTGACACATTTCAGAGTGTGTTTAACAATAAAAACAAATGTAGACATTATTTTATCATATGTGACCCTGGAGCACAAAACCAGCCTTAAGTAGCTCAGGTATATTTGTAGCAATAGCCAAAAATACATTGTATGGGTCAAAATTATTGATTTTTCTTTTATGCCAAAAATCATTAGGATATTAAGTAAAGATCATGTTCCATGAAGATATTTTGTAAATTTCCTACCGTAAATATATCAACTTAATTTTTTATTAGTAATATGCATTGCTAAGAACTTCATTTGGACAACTTTAAAGGTGATTTTCTCAGTATTTTGATTTTTTTTTTTTTTTTTTTTTTTTGCACCCTCAGATTCCAGATATTCAAATAGTTGTATCTCGTCCTATCCTAACAAACCATACATCAATGCAAAGCTTATTTTTTCAGCTTTCAGATGATGCATAAATCTCAATTTCAAAAAACTGACCGTTATGACTGGTTTTGTGGTCCAGGGTAACATATTTGGTCTTGAAAAGTGGTCTTTATGGTAAGATTTTTTATAAAGGAAACTGGGGACATTTCTTAGTTCAGTGGTCAAAATATAATTGAAATATGTTATCTATGAATTAAAAATGAGTACAATTCATTTTTGCTTGCTTTCGGGGTTTTTTTTTTTTTTTGTCGTTGGTTCAATATATTATTATTGTAATGTAAACCCTAAATGGGTTTATGCAATCCACCAAAAATCACACTATAAAAAATAGAAAATAAGTTAGCATTGCAAATGGCAAACAATATTATATAACAAAATTATGACTTTACAAAAATATGAGAAGATATATACTATTTAACAAATACTTGAAAATGTTTTAATTGGTTAATGTTTTCATTTTCACAAAATGTGAATATACCCTATACACAGCAATTTCTTTTTTTTTTTTTAACTTTTCAAATGTTAATTTACGATCGTGCTTTTAGAAATGGATCTTTACTGTCCCTAGGCTTATTATTTTGCATTTTAGGCTCATTTTATTTGGTTTAGGCTCAGTATGTTAGATGTCTATTATACATTGGCCAAGAAATCAAAAAATGTCATGTTTGATTTCATGTTGACTCTAAATCTGACATTAAAGTTGGCAGTCTCACATTACAGTAACAATACGTTGACATAAATCACAACAAATGAGACCATTAATAATATAAATATGTACATAGAGCGCAGGTTTTTTGACAGTTTCCTTTCCTTGCATTGTAGGCACACAACACCATGATGGAACCTGGCCTTCCAGAGGATGGTTAGTAAATTGTCTCTCTCTCTCTCTCACCACGATTTGGCAGCTAATTATCTCCATGACTGGCAGTAATGTCTCTAACGACTATATGGTCTGCAGAAACCATAACATTATGCAGATAGCTAACTTTTTGCAGTGTTGTCTCGTACAGAGCTCGATGGCTACGGCCCCGCGGGATATCATGGATACAATGATGGCATGCATATGGAAGGTATTCCTCTAGATCCAGAAATGCCAGAGGATTTTGTGCCAGGCATGGGTTACAACCCCATGGCCAGAGGCTTCCCTGATTACTAACAGGTTAGTGCTACTCGAATGCACTAGCTGTCATGCAAATACTCAAACAGAATTGACCGTATGTGCTGAAGTCTAAAGTGTTTTGTGTTTATTCTACAGCCCGATGATGCCACTGAAAGAGGGTTATGAAAAATACGAGACAGAAGCTCCTAATAGAGGTTTTTTTCCATCGCTGAGCACCTGTGGTCCATTTCTCAGTAAACACACTGACACTGCTGTAATATATGCAATTCTCACTGTGCTGGGAGAGGCAGAATCGAGCACAACTTTAACCTGCCTTTATAAAAGGATGACAGCATGATGCAATTTACACGTCTTTTTGTAGAAAATGTTATATTTTAGTGTTTCTTATGGGTGCATTAATACATTGTTGGTAAGAGGACTGGTTAACTATGCCAAAGAGATTTTATTATAATGTTTTATAATGATAATCACGTTGCTTTTTATAGTTTTGAGATTTCTGAAAATGCGGTCAATGATTTAGACTTGTGATCTCACAATAACTGACCCGAGGTCAGCTTTATAGCTTTGTTCACGGTGGTTTTAGTCAGAGCTGATCAGCTTTAGTGAGCAGAAATGTCTGGAATGTTGATTTCCTACAGTGCTTAGAACTCAATACAGTGCATCTCCACATTTCTTTCCTTGCCGAGACTGTCAAATACTGGAGTTTTTACACGTCAACTTTTTCCCACTTGTTTTTTTCACTCCATATATTTGTTTTGCTAAAATTGTCTTAATGTATAGACAAGGAAATACTGATATTGTTTGTTTTGCATTGCAATGTGTATGGAGATTTTTTTTATTTGCGTGATAAATGCTGTGCTGATTCAAAGGGACTAATGTTTAACCATTTAAACCTTAAGAGTTATGAAAACTAGCTTTACATTTGTTCAGATACCAACTCCTCTTAGGAGGCAAGAAGAACAGACAAAGGGATTCTTTGTAGCGTTTTTACTTCACACTTTGTCCAAAAAAACCGAAATAAAATCATGTTAACTAATGCTTTGTGATGAGCTTCATTTTGACAAGTACTGGGGTGTTGAAATGGTTTAAGTGTTTAAATGTTTTCAGTCTTTTATCTTCATTTGGTTTAATCAAAAAAAGTACAATAAAGTGTTTACCTAAAAATGAAAATTTGCAGAAAATGTACTTCGTTCATTGGAACTGGTTTGGAAAAAATGTAGCATTACATCACTTGCTCACCAATGGATCCTCTGCAGTGAATGGGTGCCATCAGAATGAGAGCAGATAAAAGCTGGTAAGAATGGCACGATGACCCACACAACTCCAGTCCATTAATAAACAGTGATTAAGTGAAAAGTCTTCCTGTCTGAATCTGAGAGAAATATGCACTAATATGCCAGAAGTGATGGTTTAAAATTAAAATGTCTTGATGGATTTGTTCATTACAAACACCGTTTTTTACTTAAGATGTTAATTGATGGACTGGAGTGGTGTGGATTACTTTTCACTTGTTTTTAATCAGCTGTTTGGACTTTCATTCTGATGGCACACATTCACTGCAGAGGAGCCATTGGCAAGCAAGTGATGAATTGCTACATTTCTCCAAATCTTTTCCTAAGAAACCAACCCATCTACATTCAGGATGGCCTTCATTTTTGGCTTGAAGCTTTTGGTTTGTGTCCAGCTTTCCATAAAGATATAAAGCCAACATTTTACTGGTCAACAGACAGGTAAAAAAAATTTAATAGTAACTTTTATTAGAAAAAGTAGTTTTATAGACACAAACTACACTAACATAAAGACTGGCAGACTATAAGACATTTACACTAGAACTTCTATAGGCAGGGGGTTGAAAACTTTCACAACTGGCTTGTTTTAAATTGTACCATATTTGAAAAATATGTAATTTTTTTTTAGAGATGTGTGTTAATTTAAATGAGTAACTCCGAAGCAAACTTGCGTACATTCTGCTTTATTAAAAGTGTACATCCCCCCCCAAACCATTACAAAGCTGATGTACAAAATAAAATAGAAGGCCATGTCTTCCGTTTTGAAACAAAGAAGAATTTATGCCTTTTTAAGAAAACAAAACAAAAAAAACAACCCTACACTTAAAAGGCAGGCAAATGTTTGACACAAACATAATGGAAAAATCAACCCTTTTGGATCAAATCATCACATTCTGAAATATCTCATTTTAAACAAGACTTTCACATCAAAGAAAGATTAAAATATTGACAAGTGAGGAAAAAAAGTCAAATTTTTTAAAAAAAGGAGTTGAAATCTCATGTAACTTAAGGCAGACCAGCCGCTAATATGCTACCAAGGAGAGTTCGATCCTTCAAAGCATTCTCCACGTCTCGCTCTTCAATCTTCAGGGAGACCTAACAAAAAAACAATATTGAATTTTAGACCCCTCATTAAAGGAACACTCCACTTTTTTTGGAAATAGGCTCATTTTACAACTCCCCTAGAGTTAAACAGATGAGTTTTACCGTTTTTGAATCCATTCAGCCGATCTCCGGGTCTGGCGGTAGCACTTTTAGCTTAGCTTAGCATAGATCATTCAATCAGATTAGTGCAGCAGGCGCAATGATATGACGCGCCTGAAAGTAGTCCCCAGCTCAGTAGCCTATGATATAGCTGGGGACTACTTTCAGGCGCTGCGTCATATCATTGCACCTGCTGCACCCATGGCAGCAAAGTTCCTTGATTATTACGCCGGAATGAGAGTATAGTTCCTAGCCATATCAGCCTAGAAAATCGCAACTTTTCATTTTCCGCTGGTCTTAGTACATGATGTAACTACAGGAGAGTCAAGCTTTAAACAGGAAAAATATTGTAACTCTTTGGTCATTTTTGATCGCGATGCTAATGGTCTAACCTGATTCAATGATCTATGCTAAGCTAAGATAAAAGTGCTACCGCCAGACCCGGAGATCGGCTGAATGGATTCAAAAACGGTAAAACTCAACTGTTTAACTCTAGGGGAGTTGTAAAATGAGCCTATGTCCAAAAAAAGTGGAGTGTTCCTTTAAGCTGTAATGATGCTGATTCCATACACATTTTAAGGCCTGAGTATGCTACATTTTCTATTATTCTATTGATAATTCATAACTGCTCTTACTTTAGTCAGTCGAGCCTCCTTAGCCTTTTTGAGTGTGAAGATTCCTCTGCTCTCCAGCAGACTGCAGAGAGACAAACACTCAGTCTGTCCGACGCCTCCCACCTGCCTCTGCTTACACAGCTTACTGTACACTTCACACAGCTGGGGAAACACAAATAGGGTTATCAGTCCCAGAATGACCGCTCACTCTTCTTCCTTAATCTATTCAGAACACTTAAGTTACAGGGTTTAGAAACTATTTTGACTCACCTTGCCTAACTGGACCTCTTTGCTTTTGCCATTACGGATGATAAGCAGCAGACAGCAGACCAGAAGCTTCTGCTGCAAAGGAAAGCTCTCGCCATCCCCGCTACTGGACGCCATACGGTCACCATACACCTCCGATAAAACCTGCGCCACCTGAGGAACGCTCACACGCGAAACTGCAACAAGAAAGTAAAGACAAATCCCTCATTTCTTTCACTCTCTAAATAATGCTTAATTGGTAATTGTAACACTGTATTTGAATTAGCCACAACAGGAGATTTCACAGGACTTTTAAGACCTGCAGAAACCCTCATTATTATATTAAATGACATGTACACCTATGAAACTTCTATTTTCCTCTCAATGCAATTTTGACTCATTTTCTAGAAAATATGGTTGAGTAATTCCTACCTTTAGGGCTGGCAGCAGGTTCGGATGCTGTTTTAGACCTGTCAGCTGCTTCTACAATCTCCACAGCCCTCCTGATTGACAGACACATAAATGTGTGAGAACCTCACAAAGCTAACAGTCACACTCTTGTTTTAGCAGCTTAAACTGGTTCTCTTACCTGCATATGTCGAGCGCTTTGCGGGCATCTCCTGACACAGCTGAAACTTTTCTGGCACAGAACTGAACTGCCGCTGTGTCCAAAACACCTTCGCCTGATACCTGAACGCACACGAATATGCAAGTGTATTATTACCTCAGAACATAAGAAGTACGAACAACAGGAAAAGGCAAGTAGGCATACTTGCGTGAGCCGGTCTTGGACGATTGCATTAAGCTCCTCACGACTGTAGGGAGGAAAGTTGAGCAGTTTGGGTCGGCAGTGCGGTTTGGCCTGCAGTCTGGGCAGAATACGGTCTGTCAGGTCCAGTGCGTTGGCAATACCTAAGGGGTCAAAGTTCACCGGTAAGCAGACATTCAAAACGATCCTCTTTGCATAGATGATTGTTAACAGAAATTGAGTCCACAAATGCACTACTATCTTACCAATGAGACAAACACGAGAGTTGGCCAGGTAAGGCCACTCAAAGATCGTGTAGAGAACCTCCTGAGACTTGCTGTCCAACTGGTCCATCTCATCAAGAACCAACAGGCTGTTGCACACAAAAGAACACCACAGTAAGAATGAATCCAATAAACTAAGCCTGTTTGACTCCGAATACAAAAACTGACCTCAGTCACCGTACATGATGAGATAAAAACCTGAAATGGTTCATGCAAATTAGCACAAGCTGACTTACACAGTGGGCCCAGAGCTGGTCAGAAGTTTCTCCAGCCGAGCCTCGCTGTTGCCCTTTGGAACTCCCAGTCTCTCTCCCAGCAATGGAAAGATAGCATGTGAGCTACGCAGATTCATACAGTTGACGACCACAGTCTGAACACCTTTCAACAGAGCCTAGAAACAAGAGAAGACAGATGACCATAAGCACGGTTGTTGTTTTTTTTTTTTAAAAATGCATTCTCATTTTAAGTTCAAGCTTTTAAAGTAAAGGCTTATGTACACTACCACTGAAATGTTTATGGACAGGAAGATTTTTTTATTCTCTAAAAGAAGTCTCTTATGCTCACCAAAGCTATATTTATTTGATCGTAAATACAGTAAAACATTACAATTGTGAAATAACTTTTAATTCAATATATATTTTGAAATGCAATTTATTCCTAAGCTGAATTTTCAGCATCATTACTCCAGTCTTCAGTGTCACATGTAGGGCTGGGTATCGTTCAAAAATTTTCGATACCGATACCGATACCTTGAGTTCGATACCGGTTCCTGAACGATACTTTTTTCGATACCAATTTTATGAAATCAGTTTTAACAAGATTACATTATCTCAAAAAACTTTGGTTTTATTGTTTTCAGCTTGTTGACATGTATACAGACTCAAAGACTCATCTCCTGAGCCACTGCACAAAGGAACAAAATATATCCAACACAATAAATCAGTGCAAATAATTTTAATAAAGCTCAAATAGTTTTCAGTTTACACTAGTGTTTGTTCGTTTTAAAACGCATAGCTCAGACAGAATCTTCATTTCTATTCATTTATTCTAGGTTGTTAAAGACTTCAAGAAATTGAAAATCTTTATCCACTTTCATAAGTGGGTGTTTTATTTTCTTTCACCATACGTTTTATTGTTATTAAATTCTGTGTTGTAGTATGTCTAATTATTTGAATGCATAAAAACTAAGTTTATTCAAATTTATTCTTAAAATAGCCTTATGAAATGTTTTATTTTTCCTCAGAAATTCTGTGTTCTGTATCTGGTTTTCAAATGAAGGCATAAAACATTAATTTCATTTATCTTTTAAATTATTGAAAATCAAACTTTATTTATTTTGGCAAACAAAATTTTACTATTAAAATTAAAACATGGAAGAAATGTTGTGTGATCATTACTTTAAAAAAATATAAAGTTTTAATAATTTTAATAGTAGCCTAGTAGTAGCAGTATGTACACTCTGCTGAACAATATTAATATATTTCTGCCGCAGTGTCTTCCAAGTTAAACCGAACTTTTATTTTGACGGGTTGCCGTGAATACCTTTACAGTTCTGTGTGTGTATGATATGACGCTAGTTTTACTCAAATCAAATGGTAAAATGCTCATGGAGTGACTCTCAGAGCAGTTCTGGAGATGTTGTTCATGTGTTTATGTCCTCATTTAGACGGCAGACGCTGAAATCACCGCGAGCGTCACGCGCGCTTCAGCACCGCGCGATATAGAGAGCAGACTATTCCGTACGCTTTCGAATCGCTCTCGCGGATGTCAAACACTGATCAATCAGCGCCGCATCGCTTCTAGTCGAACACACCTAGTGCTGCAGGCTTATTGCCTCACTGACGTTGATGGGATTAACCCCTTAGGTATCGAAATTTGGTACCGAACGACAAGACGTTTTTCGATACTCGGTGGTATCGAGGCAATTCGGTCGGTGCCTAAAAAGTATCGAACTCGATACCCAACCCTAGTCACATGATCCTTCAGAAATCATTCTGATATACTGATTTGCTGCTCAAGAAACTTTTATTATCATCAATGCTGAAAACAGTTAATATTTTTGTGGAAGCAAGAAATATCACAAGAACAGCATGTAATTATACATGTTCTCATCTGTATTTTGTTTTGGTCGTGAGTTTTAGCTTTTTCACAATTTTTTTTTTTAATGTAATTTTATAGATTTATTTTTATTTACATTTTTTTTTACATCTTATGATTCTGAGCAGATCTTGGGTTAAAATGTATCTTGTAAAATGTTATAAAAAACAAAAACATTATTGAGATAGATCATTTGTTACATTATAAACATGACTTCTGATCAATTTAATGGATCTTTCTTGACCCCAAACTTTTAAACAGTAGTGCATTTTAAAGTAGCACTGTTTGTTTTTAGATTTTCTGATCCCTGTATTTTCTCTTGAGCTCACCTTTTGTTCCTGGAGGACGCAGTTCAGACAGGCAGTCTTGCCTGTGCCGGGAGCTCCAGAAATATAGAGGCTGGAGGGTTTTTCCACCACCACATGGTTCTCCAGGAAGGAGACGATGGCAGCTCTCTCTGCCTCACGAGAGAGAAGACGTTCGGGTACTGCAGTGTGAAGAGCCTGCTTTACACTCTGATAACCCGATTCTGCAGAAAAAAAAACAACAACAAAAAAACAACAGATACAGATTACTTATTGAATGTCAGAAATTGAGGAATATGTGACAAGAATTAATTAACAGACACTGAACAAAACATACTTTTTACAGGAAAGAGTCGAGTAACAGGGAGCTTTCCCTCTCTACGGGGAATCGGGTTTGTGCAGGGGGTCTCTTGCAGCCGCTTTGGTGATGGACGCGAAATAGGAGACAGTGGAATTTTTGGTGAGGACTGGGTGGGACGTGGAGGTGAGGAGAAGACTGGCGTGTTCTCATTGAAGGACAGTTTACGAGGAGAGCACAGAGGAGCGCAGCGCTGCTTAGGAGGAGAGCCAAGCATAGAGGCCGGGAGATTACAGCCATTCTCGTCACCTGAAAAACCAAGAGCATCGTAGATAAAAGATTCAAACCATGAAACATTGCTATAAGCACAGCAACCCTGATGGTTGTTTAAAGGTGATGGTTTACACACTTGTACGTTTGCAGGGGCTCAAGGGCAGCCTCTCAGACAAAGAGGTGTTTTTCAACACAGAGTTCCTGGGAGACAGACAGAGGCTGAGCGAATCTCCCACATTTGACTTTCTAGGGGACAAAGGGGTGGCCTGGACGTTCGCTGCGTTCTCAGAGGAGCTTTTAGGTCGAGAACCCAATCTGGAAGACTTTCTTCGGGGGAACTGAAGGGTGGGCTGATTCTGTGAGCGGGTGCTGGGCATTTTTAGTTTAAAACCACGAAGCAGATCTGAAAGGAAAAGCACAGTGATGATTTAGTTTACAGTAAATCTCCAAAGCATAATTGTTTGCTATAAGTTATATTCTGTGTCAGATCTACTTATGTGATTTAATTACATCTGTAGTAACAAAACTGTAGCTTGAGGAGCAAACTGAGATAACCCATCAAGAATTTAGCAAGTAAGTGTAGTTTTTTTTTCTGTAGACTCTGAGGTGTGAGTCATTAACAAAGCCATACTAGCCTAAACCCTGTTGGGGGTTGGTTGTAAAGTTAGTGTAACATCATCAAGTCTGACAACAAAGACTTAATTCATTTTGTGCAGAAACACACAGATAAAAGATCAGAAGCTATGTATTCCTCTTCATTTAGCGGTCTGAACCTACAGGCACTTTGTGATTGCTTATTTTCTTAATGTTTCCTGTTGGCTTTATTTCACGACCACGCTTCAAAAATAAGTACATTAACAAATAAATGTTTTTATTTCTTGGAGAAACACGTGCATGTCTAACGAATACTGTAAATTAAACTTGAGCAGTTCCTGCTGTGGGGTCATTTGGCGCCAAGCTGTTTGTTCACGCACATAACAACACTGAATAAAACTAATCTTATTTTATGAAAACACTACACAACAATCTTTTAAAAACGACAGAGTGAATATATTTAATGTCTTACCCAATTAAAGCTGAGTTTGTGTTGATAATCGATGTAATTATCACAAATTGTAGATCTCTCTTCAGTCCACTCCTCAACACTCAGTTCCCCGCCGTCAAACTAGCGCCAAATGTGCTTGCAAAGTCTTCCTCTAAACAGCTGACGCGCTGGCGTGTGACGTGAATCTCATGACAACGCATGTCATTGGCTCTCGGAGTTCCTTCTGGTTTTAAGGAACCAATAGGATACTTAGTCCCTTCCCCCATTGACTTGACTGTAAAGGCGGGTAATTCTTTGTTGGTATTTTGGCGGAAAGAATTTCCAGGGAACTATTATGAGTTTTTCCCGTTTAATTGCAGGTTTGTTGCATAAATTGAAAACAAGTGTTTTACCATCAATATCCACTCTTGAAAATTTTAATGTAATCTTTCTAATGTAGACCAGGTTTTCACATTGTCAGGCTCATTTCTGTCTCATAAACGCACACACTCAAAAAACACAAATGCTGTAATATTCTGGATTCGATTATACTTTGGTTTCTAGATTTCCAGATCTATTAGTTCTTATTTATTGAAAGATTTTGGTCTTTTATGGCCAGTTTTGTATTGTTTTTATCGTATTCACTCATCTAAAAAAACCTGTTACATATTTCTTATAAAGTAGTTGGGTAAAAAAAACAGCCAAATCTTCACTATATCCGTTCAGTTATTGCATTAACGTTATCATTTTAAAATACATGTCATAATAGTGTTTTTTGTTTATTCTGCAGTTCAAATGTACTATACTAATATGAAGAATATATGGCAAATAAAGTCTGTGTAAAGTGGTGGGTGTCATGAATATTTTGTAAGCAACTGTTGTCTCTTCAGAGAACAGGCTTGAATTCTTCTGGGACAAAGTATCTAAAAGCAACTACATAAAACAATCAAAATATGTTCTGTTTTATCTATTGCTTAACTTCCTCTTACATCTAGGATAAAGCTGTGCCTGTCTTCGTTTCTGTGACAACAGTGCCTCCAACTGGGTCCAGGATGGTCATATTTCTATATGAATATACATTTCAGTTAAAAGAGAAATAGTGTTGTATGTTATAAAAAAAAAAAAAAATCATGCATAAAAATACTATCTTCTTCTGACATTTCATTTGAGCATAATTTTATTATTCAACCAGAATAACTTTGAGTTTAAACGATCTAATTTATTAATGGTCTGTGAATTTATTTTATGATGGATAATGGGAAATTTGTGGACTCAATGATTCATAGATTTTCTGGTGAAAAATAGCCATTGTTTTTATTTTGAGACCCTTGGTGTAGAATTTATTTCTTCCCCAGCATTAATATTCATTATTCTTCAATAATTACACTAATTAGATATGCATTTCTTAATTATTCTTCATAACCTATAGACAAGTTAAATGTAATCATTCAACCTGAATTCATCGACTCTTGCTATTACCAATGGCTATCCCTTTCTTTTAAGAAAATACATACACTTACAGGATATCTTATTTCATATTTTATGTGAAGAGCGTTTAAAAATGGTGACAAGAAGGTCCCCTTTCATGAATTAGTTTTTATTTTTATCCATGTTTTCTTATGTTGTTTGTCTATTGTGACATGAGAAGAAATCTGATGTCAAATTTGTTCCAAGATTAATATACGTAGACAATAACCCTGAGTTGTTTTCTGTGTGTGTGTGTGTGTGTGTGTGTGTGTGTGTGCGCGTACATCATCAGTATGACAGTGTTATACCTGAATCTAACTGGTTAATCATGTCACGCAGTGGCTAAATATTTTGTGCAAATGTGAAAGACTAATTATAAAGCAAAGTGTATTAACAAAGATAGACACATTTATATTACACCATTATCGTAAAGAAGCACATGATTTAATTCCCATTCCCACCTTTTATTTCAGAATTTATGTTGACACATATTTGAACACATTCAGAAACATAAAAAACATTTTGACATTTAAAAGTCAGAATGATTGGTCACCAAATCCCAATTAATAGCTTCTATATTTAACAGCCAGGAGTGCCTGAATATTATTAACATACTTGGTCACTTTATAACATATAATACAATGTCACAGAATTAAAATACGCCCATTAGAAAACTTAAACTAAAATTTATTTCCTGAAATTCAGTTTAGGTTTAAAACACTAATGATGAAAAGCAATGCAATATATATATATGGCCCAGAAACATTGGTACCCAGCAGGAGAAAGGGTGCAGATGAGCCAGAAGATGGCCCTGTATACTGTTTCAAAACACACAGATCTCCAACAAGACCAAGTCTTCGATGGCACTTTTAGTGTATATTTGGTCAGTAAAAACGGAGTTTAAATTCAACATGGAGCTAAAGAATTAGTAGTATTATTTTTTTTTTTAATTAGCTCTATGTTACTATGTTATTGGCTGTCGTAGTTTTGCCACAATTGTGGAATGAAACAAGGCTGTATCATGGCCTTTGTAGTGTGAGCAAACATTTTCAGAATTGAACTCATTCCTGACTGATTTGAAAGAAAAAGAAGAATAAAAATACATACAATGACACGATTGTCCAGAGGAGTACAGACTTTGTGTCTGATATGCATAGTCATCAATAATCCACAAGTGCTACACATTTTCTCACTGAATAAAAAACTCTGGTTGCTGTAAGAAACAGGTGGAATGTACACATCTAGCTTCATGTGAACTGGAATCGTCTGCTCTCGCACTGCTGTGCCGCTGTCATCTGACACGATATTAAAAGGTGCATTTCTAGGCAGCACGGGAATATTGCACAGTGTTTTCAGGTTTAGAGGTACAGAATTCTGGAGTGGTTTGGATCAGAGATCATCTAGGTGTTTATAGTGTTGCCCTAAGAAAGATGTCACATTATTCTATGTATTTGTAGATGTTTGTGTGGCAAACACACATAAATATATACTGTATACATATTTGTGTGTGCATGTGTTTATGTGTCATCTCTTCCCTGAGCAGTGTTCATCTCCCTCCAACAGGAGGCAGTGGAGGAGCACCTCTCACTAAAGCTGGAGAGAGATAAAGAAGACATGAGGAAATGTGTTTAACTCTATGGATAAATAATAAGTCAAAGTTAAAAGTAAGGCCTTTACTCTTGTTGTTTTGGCTGGGGTAGATCTTCTGGAAGGGTCTGTATTCTTCAGGTGGGGGAAGGTCCTCTATAGGGTGGAAGGTGTACTTGGACTCAAAATCATCTGAGAAGAGACGTCAAACATTTTATCAATCAATGACAAATCTATTTTATGCACTACCTAGTGGACAAGTAGCTTTGCATTTGTTGTTGTTTAACTGCCATGTCAAGATTAGCAAATTAATTCATTTAGTATGTGGCTGTTAGAAGAATGTTTTGGCTAGTTCTTCATATCAAACTTGTGATCATTTGAAAAATAATTATAATCCATCTATTCCAGTCTTTTGCAGATTAAAGCTTCATTAAACATTCTAAGCAATACATTCAATATTTACAAAGTAACATTTTAAAAAAAGTGTCCATGGCTACATTTATTTGTTAAAAAAAAAATAACAATAATGTTGTAACTGTAATTTAAAATACCTGTTTTTTTATTTAAATACATTTTAAAATGTAATTTATTATTATAAATAGTATTTATTATTAAAACAGAAAACAGTCCTTATATTTTGTGGAAACTGAAAACTGTAAGTAGAGGAAAGAAATTAATTACTTGTTTTCATCAGTCGATCAAAAGTGATCAAAAGACATTTTGTTACAAAAAATGCTGTTCTTTTAAAATTAAAAATCATCAGAGATTCAACACCAAAAACTATTTTCAATATTGATAATAATAAGAAATGTTTCTTGATCAGCATATTATAATGATTTCTTAAAGATCACGTGACACTGAAGACTGGAGTAATGATGCTGAAAATTCAGCTTTGCATCACAGGAATAAATTGCTTTTTATCATATATTAAAATGGAAAACATTTATTTTTAATTGTAATAATATTTCGGTATTGTGGTTTTTAATGCAGCCTGGGTGAGAGTAAGAGACTTCCTCAGGCCTATTGTGAATACTGTAGTTGATTTTAATGTGCTTGTTTAGTTTCATAATTAGACTCTTCAGGAGCAGAGTTGGACATCCCTGGTTTAAATAGATTAAGTCAGTTCAAACGCCAATTCAATGACTAGTCTCGTCACTCAGTCACACAAATATTTACCAAAGTCCCCTTTTTTTTCCATATTAAAATGTTAGATAAAAATATTTATTCAAATATACTGGTGCATATTAATAAAAGTGATTTTAGTGTTTATAGTGAAATAGTATGGGAAGCATAACTTGACTACCTTAAGCAAGATTTTTTCAAGTGTTTTACTTATTGAATTGAACATTTTTAAACTAACTGGCCACAGTAGCTGTTTGGTCAAAATGACAATTCTTCAGACGGAAAAATAAATCTAACCTGTTAAATACTGAACTGTAGAATAACATCAAAAGGCTGATATTTTTTAGCTACCATTTCCATTTCCAATGGAGCTTTTTTCCCCAACTGAATCCTTCTGACAAAATATTTTCTGTGTTTTTTAAGTTAATATTTCAGTAATTTAACAACACATTTGCATGTTCATGGGTTTCTGATGTTCTGATGCTTAATTGTCTGATGGCATGCAGGTAAACAAATAAAATATATATTTTTAATTATTTATTTACAGTATAAGCCTGCATGATTTGGACAAAAAAAAATATTGTAATTATTTTGTCATATATTGCAAATTCAATTTCCTAATTGCAGATTATAAGCAGCACTCAGGCATGTAGTTTGTGCGGAGAAGCATTTAGTGTGAACTGAGCCGCACAGGACACTGAAAACACGGGATCACGTGTAAACTCAGAACGAACTCAGAAAAGCAACAGACTAAATTACAGCCTTTTGTGATTTGATAATCATATTAAACTATATCATGATTTCAATTTCGCAGCTCTATTTTAATTGGACATTTTTATGATTTTATTAACTATCCACAATTCCCTCCAGGAGTTTGAGAAACCTGTATGAAATACATTAAAAAAAAATCTGTTTTTTGTAAATTAATCATCACTACCAGGTCATGAGTAAAATGATGATCTTATTTTTCAGAACTACATATCTGGCATTACATCTCTGCGTTCTGAGAAGGCTCTGTTGACGGGTGTAATGAGGAAATAAGTGGGCCGCATTTGAATTACTGAGAGCTCATTTGACTTTAGGTTATTTTCATGTGCTGATTCACAGTAGACTACAGATCCACTTCGGAAATCAAAGTTCTGATCTACAGGAACTTCCCACAAACAAACAAATTAGCAACTAAGAGAATGAACTGAACTGATGTTCCAAAAAAGATTGCATCATCCGATGGAACTCACCAGCAAAAGACCTGGGGGCAGATGACGTATGTCCATTACGGAGAGGTGGAGGAGGAGGTGGTGCATGTCCTGAATGCTGACGTCCAGCAGACGACAGAGGAGGGGGCTTCCCTCGACTAGGGGGCTCAGATGATGTTTGTGGCCCGCCACGATAAGGAGGCGGAGGGGGTGGTGTTTCCCGAACCCCGTTACGAATTGCAGAAGGAGGAACCTGAGGAGCTGAATGAACACTTCATTTTAAATGAGATCTACATTTACTATTGTCTAGAAAACCCTTGATTTAAAGGAAGAGTTCACAAAAAACTGTCATCATTTACTTATTTTTTTCCATTTAAACTGTTCAGGGTGTCATGTTGTCAGGCGATAAAGTAAACCAGTCATAGTAAAGTTCGGACACAAACCGCCTCTTGATATTTCTGCCCAAAAAATTTTACGTAATGCTACTGTAGCATCATTTTTGGTCACGGTGAAGTTGTAAATGATCTATGTTGTATGCATGAAACAGATGCTGAAAGTCAAAACACATCAAAAAAGCACATTAAAAATATATATATATTTTTTTTTTTCTTTTTTTGCAAGACTTGCATATATATGCATCTATTGCAATAAATGTAAAATATATTGTATATAAATAAACATCTTTAAATCAATAGTTTTACATTTATTTGTTGTTTCAATTTTGATTATGTTATTGGCAATGCTTCAAAAAATGTGTCATTCTTTTCCTTCTTAAAGCCTTTAAGTACATAGCCTCTTTGTCAAATTTTCTAATACTTTTGATGTGATTCACCTTGTAGCTGGTTGGTTTGGTTTGTGGTTTATAACTCTTTAACAAACACTTTAAAAACCTTATGGGAAAAATAATTAAGGAAACAAAGCCGTTGAAGAAGTGGGCAGGCACTAATGCACTCTACAGACTTTAGTCAGGTTAGATGTCATGTTGAATTTAATGCAGATGAAATTGAGGCTGTGACGGACAGATTTAAGTTCCTTGCACACTGAGTTCATGGAAATTGATGGTCTTCTTTTTAATATGTGGCTCCAGTATCGCTAGCAAAGCATCAAACCGAGCCACTGGCATCCTGAAGTGTGTAAACGTGATTGACACAACGTAAGGTCGTATTTATTTTTAATTTTCAAATTTTTTTTTAAAGTTTTGGACTCAGTGTGCAAGGACCTTTACAGTCTTAACATGCACAGTCCTAGATAATGTCATTTTCACAACTCACAACTTTTGTCTACTGAAAGCTTTTTTGGTCAACTGAATAATCAATATGTTGGTAAACAACAGTACAATCCATTGAAGGCGCTGTACTTCTAGCCTCGCAGCCTTGTTTTATTCCTGTCAGAAATTGACTAAGGTCTACAGTGAAAGAATTTTCAGCTTGTATTTTACCTGTGCTGCGCACCCCTGGATCGCGTGATGGCGGCGGGGGTCGTCTGTTCTGCTGGGCAGGGGGCGGAGGAGGAGCCTGGCTACGGACGTTAGCATTGCCATGGCTTCTCTTGTTCAGCGAGTTTCGCCTTTGTGGCAACTCAGGGGCCGGGTCACCATTTGCAGCACTAGTCGGCTGACGATAAGGAGGAGGAGGTGGAGGTGCGTTCGAGGAAGGGGAGGAGGAGGAAGAGGAGCGAGATGAAAGAGGGGGATGTCTAGAATGCCCATCCCGAGCAGAAGATGGCGGTGGTGGAGGCCCCTTGTTCGCAGGTGGTGGTGGAAGGGGTTTCTCACGACTGTGTGCCCCAGAACCCTGTTGTCCTGAGGAGGGTCCGCGGTTGCCACCTCGATTGAATGGCGGGGGTGGAGGCGGAGCGGAGCTGCTGGGTTTCGAGGAGCTGCTGGAAGCAGGTGGTTTGGAGATGTCTGGTACGGAGGGACGATGATTTCGTGGCTGTTCTGGAGGTGAGCAGCGGCCTCCATCACCACGACCGGAGCTGTCCGGTTCAGAATGACTCGTGGCACGAGGGACTGCAGGGCGAGAGCCAGGCGGCCGCAGCGCTGAGCGTCCTACAGAGCTGTCTGTGTGGACACATTAATCAAACAGTTTGAGATAATTATTAGGGCTGCAGGATATTGGGAGAAAAGTAACATTGCAATATTTTTTTCCTGCATATGAAAAAATACATTTTGGCCAGTTGACTTCATATTTGGAAAAAATGAATCATTCTAGAGTTAGTTTGGTGATTTTGTTGGGTAGTGCATCTTCATAGGACCAAAAAATTAGGGATGCAACAAAATGAAAATTCTGGGCCAAAACCAAAAATTCTGGATGCACCAAAAACCGAAAATGCTTTTTATAATTATTTATTATTTTATGAAATAATAAAAACTCAATAATTTTATTGTTATTGAATTTAAAAAATACAAGGCAATAAAATAACCACACTTTTATTGAAAGTAAAACAATAAAATTGGACAGGAAATATATTAATATTACACATCAATATATTACTTTTATTCAGTTCTATGCAACAGAATCAGATTTACCTCAATTTTTTTGTTTTGTTTACTTATATAACATATATTTTTGGCCGTTTTTCTCTTTCAGCCAAAACCCAAAAATGCCATATTCGGCCGATAATTTTCGGCAGCAGAAATTTCAGTGCATCCCTAATAAAAATAATACTTAAAAAAGGTTAAAAAGTCATTTTTATTGTGCAGCCTTAATAAAAATCCATCACTGCACTACTCACTGTGAAAGGGAAACGTACCTCCGACTGGTCGTAGTTTAGGCACTCCTCCACTGAACAACCCTCCCATAGTCTTTGGGCCAGAACCACCTCCACCTCCACCTCCACCACCACTGCCACCTCGACCTCCAGTGTCTGCCAAAAAAAACAAAACAAAAAAACAGCACAGTTAGCTGGGTCACGTCAAACAATAATTGTATTTTCAGCACTGTAATGCACTACAGATGACGTACTTTCAAGGACAGGTGCACTTCTGTCACTGATCCCAGTGGTCTTCTTCAGTTTGGCGCCTTTGCAGATGTCTGACAGCAATGCTCCTCTTCCTTTAGCATCATCTCGACTTAGTTTTGGAGGTGTGGTGTTTGCCTGAAAGTGAACACATTTGTATGTTAAAAAAACTGATCTATTCGTTTATTTATTTATTAAAAAAATACATGAAAAATGCAATTCATTGACTTGAATTTCTCTTCTAAGAAAAGATTTGTTCTGAATTTCTGAATTAAACTTCATTTTGATATTTTTTGTGGGGCATAAAGACTGAGTACATTTACAAAAAGTAACTAATGCTTTAATGCTCAATAATATTAAAAAAATTGTCCACTAAATGAAAGTAATGCATTGAAACCAACATGCAGAAAAAACAACAACATTTATTACATACAACTGCAGACCCTCATGGCTCTGTGTCAAAGTCTGTCTCTTAAACTATAAGATTATTACATTTTTTTTGTTATGACAAGTAGTGTCAGTCTCCAAACTCCAAACACCTAATGATATTTTATTAACATTTCTTTGGTAAAATATCATATCAAATATCATTATTAATTTCTAAATTAATAATTGACTTTTTAGTCAAAAATTACCTTGAAAAAAAATGTAAAACATGATGATATTTCGTAATTAAACCTAATGAGATTTCTGAATTAATAATTCAGAAATATAATTTGATAAAAATTTATAAGTTTTCAGAGCTATATGAGACCTAATTGAATATAAAAAAAATATTTTTTATGTTCTTGGCACATGAGCTTTAATCCAGAATTTTAAATAATTGAGTCATTGACAAAAAAAAAGGGAGTTGGCAAAAGGCAACATGAACTAAGGAAGTACGAGATGAGACACTTGCTACCCGCTCCTTGCTTTACACTGACCTGGCTAAAGGTGGGGGGTGGTGGAGGTCCAGGCGGCGGAGGAGGAGGAATAGGCATCCTGGCAAATTCGGAAAACGTCAACAGTCACCTCAATCTTCAGCGCTTGGTCTGAGGTTCACACAAAAACTCTGCAAGGTGGAAAAATTACAGCCATCAGACTTCCATGCACAGCTTCAGGTAAATCAACAAAAAAAAATCCTTTAAAAAACAGTGACTCATCACAGTGACATATTAGTGATTAACGTCATCAATAGTGTCACGGTACCTCCCAAACCACCTGACTCTTCCAGGAACTACACGACAGCAGACAGCAAGCTCCACAAAGTTACTACGGAACGTTTCAGAAATATTCCAACCCCTATTTCTCTCTTTTTTTTTTTTTTTTCCACTGACAGGTTAAACTTCCTTGTGTCCAATGAAGGGCTCCAAAAAGTTTCCCTACCAGTTCAGGCAGAAATGCTCACTCACAAGTCCACAGATGAAGCGGAGTGATACAAAACTTCAGCAGGACTAACCGGAATGTCGCTAAGCTGGATCCGCCGCTACACAACGACTAATGGAATTGAGAGAGCGTGAAAATGGGTGAAGCACGGCAAAACGTGTATAAAACCTGAATGCTTGTGACCTGAATGGCTCATCTTCATTACATTCAAGCTATTATATGCTGTAATCGAAACGCCTGTTGCTGCTCTATTTAATCATGGCTTTGTGTAAGAACATATATAATAAAAAGGCACCACACAAACCTCCAAAACAAATATTGCATATGGTTTGATTCCCAAATTATGTGATTGTGAGCACATAGACACTACAATAAAGAAATAAACTAGCCTCTGACATACAAACTCATCAACCTACTTTTAAACCTGGTGACCTTTAGAAGCAAACAAATCTCAGTGGAAATACAATGGAAAAAAAGAAATTTAGTCAGCCTCCAGCTGTTCCTGGAGGTCTGTGAGAGTTTCTTTCTTATTCTGAACATAAAAGAAGATATTTTGAAGAATGCTGGTAACCAAACAATTGATGGTCTGCATTGACTTCCACAGTGCTGATCAGAAACCAACATTATTCAAAATATCTTCGGTGGTGTTCAACTGAAGAAAGAAATTCATAAAGATTTAGAACAACTTGATGATGACTTTTAACAGTATTGAATGCACATCGAAACATTTTTGATCCATAAAAATAAACCTGACATTCATCACATTTTCGCATAACAGGCAAGCAACTATCTCTGCTCTAATCAGCCTTACCAAATCTGACAAGGGCCTTGTTTATTACACCCAACTGCTGCAAGAATCTGTTTGTGGTACGCATAAAAAGCACATGTGAAAAATCTAAGGAAGTTTAGTCTTTAAAGTTTCTGCACTTAAACTGACAGCAGACTACATTTGATCTGGAATGCAAGAGTCACATCAAGACTGCAAAAAAAAACATTTTGTGAGAAAATATACTTTTGACTCTGCTCTGACAAGGAAAAAAATAGTTGATGTGTTTTACATAGGTGTCAACAGTAAAGGAAGTTCAGACTTGATGTCATATGTACATTTTTGCTTGGCAGTTGTAAATGTAAAGGTCTCATGACCAGAGGTGTTTAATAAAGTCTCATATAGTATCATATTTGAAACATGAATTTCTAAACCGTCTACATTATCCACGTGATCCAAACTGAAAATGCTGTTGCACACAATCTTCTACATGCCTTCTGATTGATAGTTTATACTTTTTTTAATTAAAAGGCCTTTTAGTGTAATTCTAAAAATATCCAATAAAGCAAACATAAGAATAACTTTTATATCCTTAGTAATATTTCAAGATGAACACTTACTAGACTTCAGCGACTTCACTTTACTTGATTATGCATATATCATTTTTTCGAAAAATCAGGTTAAAATATAAGATACATCAGGCTTTTGGGGAAAAAAATTCTTTGTACATCTCTAAATCATAGTTATATAACATTGTATTACATGTTTTGTCCCACGTAATTAAAACTACACAGCTTGGACCATAAAACAAAGCATTTAAATATCACCTTAATAAGACATATTATTAGGAGATATGGAGTGACAACTGATATTTAAGCATTTTATGTAAGTAGTCTGCTGTAATATAAATATTGGCAAGTGCACCAAATTTGCTCAATCTGGGTCTTCTAAATAAAATTGTTCTGTTTTCCTCATCAAGTGTAAACTTCATATTCTCCTATGTCATACTATATGTATCATATCTGATGGCCATAAAAGCTTCATATATCAGATATAATACTAAGCATACTATAAAACACATATGCAAACTTTTAATATTTTGTCTAAAGCTTCAATAAACTGTTCAATTAAAAAAATAATAATAATTGTAAGACAAGGTATACTCTTGTTCGATCCTCTAAAAGATTTCGTCTCTAAAAGCATAACACCATATCTGGAGCATATAATATTTAAGATCAGTATCATAAACTGCTGCCTTGTCAGACCAATGTGTTCACAGACTAAAAATCTTGTTTCCCTAGAAATTTTACAGCAAAACGGAGTAAATTAATAGCTGAAGAAGCCAAACCAGCTCGTGAAAATGACATGTTGTCTATGCGTTGGTTAACATGATCATGCCTAACTGAGTCAACAAGTATTTGAACAGTGCACACAGACTGAAGTGACCATACCTGTCATTCCATACAAGATCCTGAAGAGTCGTGAAATATGACACAGGTTCAAGCACGTACAGGTATGGATTAGGTAAAACCAAAACTTCTGAAATACTAACGACGTCGTAAACAACACAAATGATGGTGATTCATAACCGAATTGTTCTTTTGAGTCGAATCTTTGCAATGAATCGGCTGAACCGGTTCACAAAACCGGTCTAAACGACTCGTTGATTAATAAAAACAACCCCAGTGAAACAGTATATGTGCAATAACTTTGCGCAAAGTCACTTGTGTATTTATTAAGAACGTCATAAGAACGGTAAATAACAAATAGGTCAACTTGATAACTTCTTACTCTTCCGGCTGTTAAGACGTTAGCAAAGCTTACCTGTCGCTCGATGTGAGATCCTGTCCCAAACAACATTAATGTTAAACAGTAACCGACTGCTCTTTCGCCAATGATCCGCTGTCTGATAGACCACCGACAAAAACTGTTAACTACTATTCAGACGACAGCTTACAGTGGTCCGCTGTCATATTGACGGCTGGTTATTGCCAACTCTGTAAACTTATTCCCAACAGCTCACAGCGTGAAACGAAAGTACGACAGGCAAAGATTCACAAAACCGGATGTCTTGTTGCTAATAACATTGCTGCCCACTGTTTGAGGGCGATACTCTTCCAGCGGTGGATCACTGGGCTTTAGCGAACCCAGTTCTACGAAATCCCGGAAATCACCGAGTCGGTACAAAATGGAGGCAGAGGCCGAAAAAATCCGATTGCATCCGGAAAGCAAGACCTGTAACTACAAGGCTGACCTTTCCCCTTGCGTCACGCTGCAGTGGTAATCAGACTGTAGCACCTGGCAAAACTCAACAGTAGTTTATTGTTACTAATAACCTCGTTGAACACTTTGCCATTTAGTTATCTGATGACAATGGTTGCTAAGAAACTTTATGGTATTTCTAATAACTTGACCATAATTTCAAAACAAGTAATTTTGAACAACAAAAGTTCTAGAAGTCCCTTTGCTATTTTTTGTTTTAAAACCGTTTCGTTCATTATTTAGACCCAATATAGGCTCATAATATTTATATCATAATTTTTTTTAAGATTAACTTTTTTTCCAAGGCATTGTTAGATGCCAGTGTTTCCTGTCATAGCTATGCAAAGATTTAATCTCAAAAACAGTATCAGCTATTAAACTATAACTATTAAACTATATCTTGTTATGATATTAAATCTGTATTTAGCTTCAGATCCATCTCAAAGTAAAAAGAGGTGCTAAAGTTTGATTTTGTGGTGGCTGTGCTTTAAAATTAAATTGATTGTAATTTTAATATAGTGATGAAGTGATGAACCCTGCCTGGTTTAAATGTTTAACCTTTTTAGCAGTTAAAAACATAAGAAATTTAGAAAAGTAATCAGAAAGTAATCAAATGTATTCGGTTACATTACTTAAAAAAAAATTAAATAGTTACACTACTTATTACATTTCAAATAGGGTAACCTGTAATCTGTAACCTAATAAATTTCCAAAGTAACCTTCCCAACACTGATCTCAAGTAAGAGATGTACAGTGAAGGAGAGAACAGGACTAAAACATCACCCAGGATGGGTTCCAACACATACGCCCACGATCACAACAACACCTGATAAAGCTCCACCATCCAGGCCACAGCTCCAAAACCAACAAGTCAGCAGCACACAAGAATCCACACAGTACAGTACAGTACAGTACAGTGTTCAACAAAATTCAGCATGCAAATAGTTGACAGACATAAGACCAATCACAAGTTAGTATGCAAATATGTCCATGGGAATTTTTTAATCATAAATTTCTTTGCTCTAATTTGTTAGTTTTTAAGTGTGAATCTTTTGGGATTTTCATATCACACAGTACTTTTGTGGTCAATTCTTAAACACATGGGCTAGGATATTTCTAAAGAATACCAACACTGCTGTCCACTTTCTGTATGCAAAACAGTTTTGCCATGTTGGTCTTTAAATTATCATGACTGACTACAAATGACTCATATATATATATATATATATATATATATATATATATATGCAGATTTTGTCATAATGTGCAAATACTCTTTATATAGCAAGATATTTTTAAAGTAACATTTAAATAAATACTTCATCAAAATAACCACTTCAGAAAACGGTATGTTTATTTCAGTTACATAACATTTGAAGTATTCTACAACAACAGCAACAACCACAACAACTGCTTTTGTATATTTTGAAGCAACAAAGTTGGTAGGCATATTTCAGAAATGATTTATAGGCTATACATCCTTCAAAAAAATAAAAAATAAAAAATCCCCCTATGCGTACCTTACAATAAGGAACTTAAAAATGTGCGAAAACTAACAAAAAAAGTTGGCAAGAAACAAGAGATATTCCCCAGACAAACCCGTTTTCTAGACAAAACTTTTTACACGTGTATGTTTCATCCACACTGTGTTTATACATTACTGTAGCATTTTACATAATTTACAAAATATATATGATTTACAATATTTAATCAGGCAAGATCCACATAATATTGTCACATATTTTGTCACATATATATATATAGTGCATAACATGTTTTAAACACTTACAGCCTAATGAGCTATAATACTGTAAGTGCAAGTTTATGCAAACATTTCAAATATAACATCTTTATGGAAATGCTTGTTCATCAGTGTTAAGAAGCAGTGTAAAATTTGCTCAAGCCCATTTACAATATCTACTCTAAGATTTTATAGATTTTTCTATTAGTTCTTATCAGCCCAGTAAAAATGATTGCTAAGGACAAGCTTATTCTTGTATCCCACATTCCTTTCTTTTAATTATCCTACTACATTAGTTTAAGAACATTAAATTTTGACCCTTTCAAAGTGCTTTCTGGAACCTCCAGATCCATCGCATGTATTTGCAGATGCCTCATTGTCTGTCTGCGGCTGTGGTCAATTTGTGCAATGCCCCATCCATCTCTTCTAGGCATCCCTTTATAAGTGTAGCATATATCATCAGTAGTGTAATGACGTCTAGGAACCATATTCCTATAATAACCTGCATTATCACCTGATCTCTGCATGGTATTCATTCCCATATTTGAATTTCTCACAGCTACATTTTCTCTGTTTCTTGAAACTTGAAGTTTAGGCACTGATATATTGTTCCAGTTGCCATCAACATCAAAGTTACTTGCTTTTGTTTTATGATGTCTTGACCTGAATGCCCCAGACATATCATTGTAGTAAACATCTGGAGATGCTGGAACTACTCCAGAGATTCTGGTCTGGCCGGAGACATGTTTTTGCATTGTAGGCCACTGAGCGTTTCCTGAAACTTTCATGTCTCTGTTCAAGTCATAATAGGGGTCCTGCATGTTAAATTCTGGGGCACCATATTTCTGATGAGTTGGTATTCTGATGTCTCCTGAGGGAGCATCAAGACCATATGTTTTGGCTGCCTTTGTTTTACTTCTTGGAACTGCAACGCTGTTAGCATGCATTTGTGTATAGGTACCAAAATCAAGATCAGATCCCAGGCCTTGAAAATCAGGGCTATCAATTCCTCCTTTAATTCGGGGAGTTTTAAGATTCATCTTTGGAGAGCTGAATTTAATATCTGTTCCTTCTGGCATGTTTCCTGAGAGTTTCATTTTCCCAGAAGGATCATCCATGTCAAAGTCTGGTGCGTTCATATCAACATAGGGTTTCTTGAAACTTGGTCCTTTTATTTTGCCTTTAGGGAAATCAACATTCATGTCTGGGGCTGTGATATCTGGCTTATAACCTCTGATACTGAAGTCTGGGGAATCAAATTCTGTCTTGATCTTTGGCGCAGAGAGGTCCATTTTAGGTGTCTTCAGATCATAGTCAGGTGTCTTTACTTTGGGTCCTGAGAAACCGATATCAGGCATCTTAAAAGCAGACATTTTCATTTGACCAGATCGCATGTCCATGTCTGGAAGAGTAAGGTCTGTTCTTGGACCTTTAAGATCGACATTAGGACCATGAATGTCAATATCAGGACGATTAATCCCAGCATTTAGTTTGGGAGCTGATGCGCTCAGATTAAAGTCGGGCTGATCAATGTCAGCATCCACATTCATATGTGGTCCTTTCATACCTGACAGGCCAATACTGGGCATCTTTAACTTTGGCATATTCAATTTACCTGAAGGGCCATTAACATCAATATCAGGTGATTTGATATCTAGGTTTGGGCCTTTGAAATCAGACTGAGGCAGAGTCAGATCCATGTTTGAGGTATCGATTCCTCCCTTTATTTTGGGGCTTTTGAGATTCAGTTTTGGAGATTTGACATTCAGATCAGGTCCTTCTGGCTTGCTGTCTGAGAAGCCCAGCTTCGGCAGTTTAAATTTACTTGAAGGTGCATCAATGTCAAACTCTGGAGTGTTCAAATCAAGATTGGGTTTCTTGAAATTTGGTTCTTTAATTTTACCTTTAGGTAAATCAACATTCAAATCTGGGGTTGTGATATCTGGCTTATGACCTCTGATGTTGAGGTCTGGTGAATCAAAATCTGCCTTAAACTTTGGAGCTGACAGATCCATTTTAGGGGTATTCAGATCATAGCTTTGTGTTTTCAGTTTGGGTCCTGAGAAACCCACATCAGGCATCTTGAGGGTAGGCATTTTAATTTTTCCAGATGGCATGTCCATGTCTGGAAATGCAAGGTTGGTTTTCGGACCCTTGAAATCAGCATTAGGTCCATGAATGTCAATATCAGGACGATTAATCCCAGCATTTAGTTTGGGAGCTGAGATGGCATGTCCATGTCTGGAAATGCAAGGTTGGTTTGGGACCCTTGAAATCAGCATTGGGTCCATGAATGTCAATATCAGGACGATTAATCCCAGCATTTAGTTTGGAACTGGGCACCTCGTTAAAATTCAGGCTGATCATCATCAGCACTCACGATATCGCCTGTGGCCCTTTCAAAACCTGACAAGCCAAAGCTGGGCATCTTTAACTTTGGCATATTAATGCAAGGTTGGTTTTCGGACCCTTGAAATCAGCATTAGGTCCATGAATGTCAATATCAGGACGATTAATCCCAGCATTTAGTTTGGGAGCTGAAGCACTCAGATTAAGGTCGGGCTGATCAATGTCAGCATCCACATTCATATGTGGCCCTTTCAAACCTGACAAGCCAAAGCTGGGCATCTTTAACTTTGGCATATTCAATTTACCTGAAGGGCCATTAACATCAATATCAGGTGTATTGATATCTAGGTTCGGGCCTTTCAAATCAGTTTGAGGCAGAGTCAGATCCATGTCTGGGGTATCGATTCCTCCCTTAATTTTGGGGCTTTTGAGATTCAGGTCTGGAGATTTGATTTTAAGATCTGGAGCTTTTGGCTTGCTACCTGAGAAGCCAACTTTTGGCAGCTTGAATTTACCTGAAGGGGCATTGATGTCAAGGTCAGGTTCATTCATGTCAAGATTGGGTGTCTTTAAGTCTGGTGCTGTAAATTTACCTTTAGGGAATTCAAGATTCATGTCTGGACCTGTGATATCTGGCTTATGACCTTTAAAGTTCAGGTCTGGGGAATCAAAGTCTGCCTTAAACTTTGGAGCTGACAGATCCATTTCAGGGGTCTTCAGATCGTAATCAGGTGTCTTTATTTTTGGCCCTGAGACACCAAACTTAGGCATCTTTAAAGTGGGGATTTTCATTTTTCCAGAAGGCTTGTCAATGTCTGGAAGAGTAAGTTCTGTTTTTGGGCCTTTGAAATCAGCATTGGGTCCATGTAAGTCAATATCTGGACCATTTAACCCTGCATTAAGTTTAGGAGCTGATGCATTCAAATTAAGGTCAGGCTTGTTAACGTCAGCATCCAAATTCATATGTGGCCCTTTCATACCTGACAGGCCAAAACTGGGCATCTTTAACTTTGGCATATTCAATTTACCTGATGGGCCATTAATATCAACATCAGGTGATTTCATATCTAGGTTTGGGCCTTTTAAATCAGACTGAGGCAGAGTCAAGTCCATGTCTGGGGTATCTATTCCTCCCTTCATTTTGGGGCTTTTGAATTTCAGCTTTGGATATTTGATTTTAAGATCTGGGCCTTTTGGCTTACTACCCGAAACCCCGAATTTTGGCAGCTTCAATTTACCTGAAGGGGCATTGATGTCAAGATCAGGTGCATTCATGTCAAGATTGGGTGTCTTCAAGTCTGGTGCTTTAAATTTACCTTTAGGGAAATCAAGACTCATGTCTGGACCTGTGATATCTGGCTTATGACCTTTAATCTTGAGGTCTGGGGAATCAAAGTCTGCCTTAAACTTTGGAGCTGACAGATCCATTTCAGGAGTCTTTAGATCATAATCAGGCGTCTTTATTTTTGGTCCCGAGACACCAAACTTAGGCATCTTTAAGGTGGGCATTTTCATTTTTCCAGAAGGCTTGTCAATATCTGGAAGAGTAAGGTCTGTTCTTGGACCTTTGAGATCAACATTAGGCCCATGTACATCAATATCAGGACTATTTATCCCTGCATTTAGTTTGGGAGTTGATGCACTCAGATTTAGGTCTGGCTTATCAATGTCAGCATCCACGTTCATATGTGGCCCTTTCAAACCTGACAGGCCAAAACTGGGCATCTTTAGCTTTGGCATATTCAATTTACCTGAAGGGCCATTAATATCAATATCAGGTGTATTGATATCTAGGTTTGGCCCTTTCAGATCAGTTTGAGGCAGGGTCAGATCCATATCTGGGGTATCGATTCCTCCTGTTATTTTGGGGCTTTTGAGATTCAGGTCTGGGGAATCAAAGTCTGCCTTAAACTTTGGAGCTGACAGATCCATTTCAGGGGTTTTTAGATCATATTCAGGAGTCTTTATTTTTGGTCCTGAGACACCAAACTTAGGCATCTTTAAAGTGGGCATTTTTATTTTTCCAGAAGGCTTGTCAATGTCTGGAAGAGTAAGGTCTGTTCTTGGACCTTTAAGATCAATATTAGGTCCATGTACATCAATATCAGGACTATTTATCCCTGCATGTAGTTTGGGAGTTGATGTGCTCAGACTGAGGTCGGGCTGATCAATATCAGCATCCACATTCATTTGTGGTCCTTTCAAACCTGACAGGCCAAAACCTGGAATCTTTAGCTTTGGCATATTCAATTTGCCTGATGGGCCATTAACATCAATATCAGGTGATTTGATATCTAGGTTTGGGCTTTTTAAATCAGTTTGAGGCAGAGTCAGATCCATGTCTGGGGTATTGATTCCTCCCTTAATTTTGGGGCTTTTGAGATTCAAGTCTGGAGATTTGAATTTAAGATCAGGGCCTTTTGGCTTGCTACCAGAAAAGCCAAATTTTGGCAGTTTCAGTTTACTTGAAGGAGCATTGATGTCAAGGTCAGGTGCATTCATATCAAGATTGGGTTTCTTGAAATCGGGTCCTTTAATTTTACCTTTAGGAAAATCAACATTCATGTCAGGTGCTGTGATATCTGGTGAATCAAAGTCTGCCTTAAACTTTGGAGTGGAAAGATCCATTTCAGGAGTCTTCAGATCATAGTCAGGTGTTTTTATTTTGGGTCCTGAGAGACCAAAATCAGGCATCTTGAAAGTGGGCATTTTCATTTTTCCAGATGGCATGTCCATGTCTGGAAGTTTAAGATCTGTTTTCGGACCTTTGAGATCAACATTAGGTCCATTAATGTCAATATCAGGACTATTTATCCCTGCATTTAGTTTGGGAGTTGATGCACTTAGATTAAGGTCAGGCTTGTCAATATCAGCATCCACGTTCATATGTGGCCCTTTCAAACCTGACAAGCCAAAACTGGGCATCTTCATCTTTGGCATATTCAATTTACCTGAAGGGCCATTGACATCAATATCAGGTGTTTTGATATCTAGGTTTGGGGTTTTTAAATCTGTTTGAGGCAGAGTCAGATCCATGTCTGGAGTATCGATTCCTCCCTTCATTTTTGGGCTAGAGAGATTCAGCTTTGGAGATTTGATTTTAAGATCAGGTCCTTTTGGCTTGCTACTTGAGAAGCCAAATTTTGGCAGCTTCAGTTTAGCTGAAGGGGAATTTATGTTCCCCTTCAGATCAGGTGCATTTATGTCAAGATCGGGTTTTTTGAAATTTGGTCCTTTCATTTTTCCTTTTGGGAAATTAACATTCATGTCAGGTGCTGTTATATCTGGCTTATGACCTCTAATATTGAGATCTGGGGAATCAAAGTCTGCCTTAAACTTTGGAGTTGACAGATCCATTTCAGGAGTCTTCAGATCATAATCAGGTGTCTTTATTTTTGGTGCTGAGAGACCAAAATCAGGCATCTTGAAAGTGGGCATTTTCATTTTTCCAGATGGCATGTCCATGTCTGGAAGTTTAAGATCTGTTTTCGGGCCTTTGAGATCAACATTAGGTCCATGAATGTCAATATCAGGACTATTTATCCCTGCATTTAGTTTGGGAGTTGATGCACTTAAGTTAAGGTCAGGCTTGTCAATATCAGCATCCACATTCATATGTGGCCCTTTCAAGCCTGACAGGCCAAAACTGGGCATTTTTAGCTTTGGCATATTCAATTTACCTGAAGGGCCATTAACATCAATATCAGGAGATTTGATATCTAGGTTCGTGCCTTTCAAATCAGTTTGAGGCAGAGTCAGATCCATGTCTGGAGTATCGATTCCTCCCTTAATTTTGGGGCTTTTGAGATTCAGGCCTGAAGATTTGATTTTAAGATCAGGCCCTTTTGGCTTACTACCAGAGATACCAAACTTTGGCAGCTTCAGTTTACCTGAAGGGGCATTTATGTCAAGGTC
>JAFVLL020037986.1:0-12111 GCA_021397915.2 Tor tambroides
ATATTAAAACAATAAAAGGCTTGAACTACTTCAGTTGTGTGTAATGAATCTAAAATATATGAAAGTCTAATGTTTATCAGTACATTACAGAAAATAATGAACTTTATCACAATATGCTAATTTTTTGAGAAGGACCTGTATGTACCTCAAATTTTTTTGAGTTTTTCCAACTTATACCGGCTTTACAGTGTATATGTAAATATAATAAAATGATACACAGCACAATGTATAAAGTAAGCAAATATTTCAAACAATACAGAACAATAATAAAGAATCTGAAGATGATCTAAGATATGTTCTGTCATGTTTTAGTCAAGATTAACATGCAAGAATGTTTAAATGTAAACTAATATTTGAAAATACATATTTAAGTGTTTGTTGTTGTTGTTTGATAAACACCATATATATTAACGTGCCCACAATAAGTGGTTATTCACAAAGAACGCATTTTTCAGTTAAAAATGTGAGACACAAGCATAATGGTCAAACATGTCAGTCTAGCCCAGGTTTACAAAGAAAAACAATGGAAAAGTAGTGCATTCTGTGTGAATAGCCCCTAACAATACTATGTATGTGTATTACCACAATATATTGTTTTACCAATACCGACATGTCTACCTACTGCACACTTAAAAAGACTTAAAACTCATCAACCACATAACATTGTCAACTATTCACAAAACCCTTGCAACATCAGGGCGGCAAGTACAACTCACATTTTTCTTTAGATAATGTAAAAAAAAAAAAAAAGCTATTACTAGTACCTTTTTACCAAAGAAAGAAAGAGAAAGCTGAAAAAAAGCAACATGCCCGTCAACAAAACAAAAGAGGAATAAAAGGAAGAAAGAGGATTAAGCAGTCTACTTTTGTACATGATGGCAAGTAAATGAATGATTATTTTTCTTGTTGGGTGAAGCCTTTAAATCTGTGACTAAAGCAATTATTTTTTTTGTTTGTCACTGTCATGAATGTCATTGGAAGATCATCAAGGCCAAATGGATCTCTAGGGAAATCTAGATTAGAGCTCACAGAAGACTAGTGGCACAATCATGTAACATTTCCGAAACATGATAAACAACACGACAGCCCTAAAGAAAGCCTGTCCTGAAAATAATGCATTTACTGACAAAATATAAACTGTGTGACAGGACTCAGAACAGCTGAACAGATCTTCTCTTAACTCAGATTGACTCTGGACCGCTCAAGTAATTTGTTTGAAGAGGTTCCAAAAGGATTAACATTTTAATCCACAAAACATTTTTAATCTGTGCTAGTGTGATTGACACACTCATGGGGTCACCAATATACTCAAGTGACAGACTTGCAGTGACTTGATTTACTCAAAATCTTGAAAGTCCTTGAGTGCATGGCCCAGCCAGAGACCAGACTTGAACCCAATCAAACATTTCTGAAGAGACTTGAAAATGGCCAACTGGCTGTCCTCATCTAACCAGACAGAGCTTGAGAGGACCTGCAAAAACGAATGGCAGAAATTACTCAAATCCAGGGGCCGGCTGCAGCAACTGTGTTTAAGATATCCACTGAGGTATAGATATTTTAAACTGGTATTGGACTAGCATCAATATCGTCAGATACTCAAGGTTGCAGTATCGCTATATCTGTACACCTAAAAGGGTCCATATTGGTGCCTTAAAGATATTACATTTACATTTAGTAATTTAGCAGATGCTACAAATGAGGACAATGGAAGCAATCAAAATAAACAAAAGAGCAATATGCAAGTGCTATGACAAGCCTCAGTTGGCCTAACGCAATACACGTAGCAAGGTTTTTTTTAATCATATAATAAATAAAAAGAAAACTGTAGGAATAGAAAAAGAATAGAGCAAGCTAGAGGCCTTTTTTGCTTTGTTAACTGTATAATAAATAAAAAGAAAATAAATAGAATACAAAAAGAATAGAGAAGCTAGTGTTGTTAGTTAGTAAATGAATAGAGTGCAAGTCTAAAAGGGGCAAGTTCTTTTTTTTTTTTTAAGAATAGAATTAGAATAGAGTGCTAGAGTTAGAGGGTCAAAAAGTTGGAAGAGATGTGTTTTTAGCCGATTCTTGGAGATGGGATGGCTAAGGCTCCTCGGATTGAGTTGGGCAGGACATTCCACCACGGAACATTTAATGTAAAAGTTTGTGAAAGAGATTTTGTGCCTCTTTGGGATGGCACAATGCGTCGTTCACTTGCAGAACGTAAGCTTCTAGAGGGCACATAAGTCTGAAGTAATTAATTTAGATAAAGGGGTGCAGAGCCAGTGGTGTTTTTGTAGGCAAACACTGAATTTTATGCGAGCAGCTATTGGTAGCCAGTGCATTCTTCTCGGCTCATTAAAAATAATCTTGCTGCCGCATTCTGGATTAATTGTAAAGGTTTGATAGAACTGGCTGGAAGACCTGCCAAGAGAGCATTGCAATAGTCCAGCCTGGACAGAACAAGAGCTTGAACAAGGAGTTGTGAAGCATGATCCGAAAGAAAGGGCCTGATCTTCTTGATGTTGAATAAAGCAAATCTGCAGGACCGGGTAGTTTTAGCAATGTGGTCTGAGAAAGTCAGCTGATCATCAATCATAACTCCAAGGTTTCTAAGTCATGGTTGATGTGCCTAACTGGATGGTGAAATTGTGATGAAACGATGGGTTTGATGGAACCACAAGCAGTTCTGTCTTGGCAAGGTTGAGTTGAAGGTGATGGTCCTTCATCCAGCAAGAAATGTCTGTTAGACAAGCTGAGATGCGAGCAGCTATCATCGGATCATCAGGATGGAATAAGAGATTGAGTTGAATGTCATCAGCATGATGATATGAAAAGCCATGTTTCTGAATGACAGAACCTAGTGATGCCATGTAGACAGAGAAGAGAAGTGGTCCAAGAACTGAGCCCTGAGGGACACCAGTAGTTAGATGTTGCAAATTGGACACCTCACCTCTCCAAGATATCTTGAAGGACCTATCTGAGAGGTAAGACTGAGATGCCCTTTGTCAATAGGGTTGACAGGAGGATCTGGTGGTTAACAGTGTCAAAAGCAGTGGACAGATCCAGCAAGATAAGTATAGAAGATTTGGAAACCGCTCTTGCCAGTCTTAGGGCTTCAACAACTGAAAGCAAGGCAGTCTCGGCTGAATGTCCACTTCTGAAACCAGACTGGTTGCTGTCCAGGAGGTTGTTCTATGTGAGAAAGGCAAAGACTTGGTTTAACACAGCTCGTTCAAGTGTTTTTGCAATGAAAGGAAGAAGGGAAACCGGTCTGTAGTTCTCTAAAATAAATGGGTTAAGGGTGGGTTTCATAAGTAGTGGGGTTATACGAGCCTGTCTAAATGCTATTATTAGTATATAATAATTATATATTATTAATTAATTAAATTATATTAATTAATATTATTAATTAATAATTATATATTATTATAATGAGTTATTAGTACCTATACCTTCTAAAAAAGGTACTGCCCCAGTAACAGTTTTTTTTTGTTTTGTTTTGTTTTGTTTTTTACATTTTTTGGGACAGTGTACATAGAGCACATCAAATATGATAAACCTTAGCTTAAATGCACCTTGCTGACATGCAAGAATCAGTGAGGTTTGTTCTTGCACATCAAACAAGTACAGTTTCATTACATTTTTAAAGCACCAAAGTTTTGGTGTAATGGACTTTCAATGGATGGACACTGAAAGATGAAGTTTTAACAAAAGTATCTTGTGTTTCGAAGATGAACAAATGTCTTGAACAACATGAGGTTAAATGATGACAATTTTAATTTCAGGGTGAACTCTCTAACTCTTTCCCCGCCACTGATGGAATTTTCCAGCTTTCTGTGTTTTCACTGTCATATGGTAAGAGGCGCCATTACACATCTTCTGAAAGAGTATTGAATATCTGGATCAAAAAACAGCAAATAAGAAGCAGAAACCAGCGACTGCATATGTAAGCAGATGCATATCTAAATAAACAATCATCAAACATTAAACAGCATATAAATCAAAACTGAATAACACTACCGACCCAGGAAGTGGTAAAGGAGTGTGAAGCTTTGAGGGTGTTGATGAAGCGCCGATCTATTCCATCTATGTTTTTATCATTGATCTGAATCTGATCCGGATGTAGTCTCTTACAGAAACACAATTTTCTCAGCTTTCTGTTCAAAATTTTGCTTTTTTTAATGAAACTTACCCATATTCAGTTGATATTGAAAACAGAATGCATGAAGCTAGAATAAAATGGGTTTTGTTCTTTCTTTTGACATATTGCATGTCAGACAAAAAATTCTGGGGGCCATGAAAGTTTGTGAAAATGATCAAATGCTGGCAGTGGCTGTTGCTCTGCGGGCGTCCTGAGATCGAATCCCTATCTCTCTCCCACTTCACTTCCTGTCAGTTCTGATCTGTTTTATCCTAATAAAAGGCAAAAACGCCAAAAAATAAATCTTAAAAAAAAGAGAGAGAGATGCTGGTGGGGAACGATTATAAGGGCCTGAATACTTATGGCAATGTGATATTTCTGATTTTCTTTATAATTTGCAGTTATCACAAATCTGGTTTTTACTTTGTTATTATGGGGTACCGTGTGTAGAATAATGTGGATAAAAATTATTATAAATGTTGACCAAAAAAAAAAAATAAATAAATAATAATAATAATAATAATAATAATAATAATAATAATAATAATAATAATATCACATGTAGCAGCATTTGAAATCCTCTTCCAGAAAATCAATCTAAAATGCAGATGACTCATGTTGCACTAAACAGATTTCCGTCCAATCAAATGCTCTGATTCTGAGAATGTCACTCCACCAAGCTCATGGTCCATAGCTAAAATGTCACCAAAGCCTATCCACCTTTTTCCTGACTGGATGCTGTCGTGTTCCATAGAAATCCATGTTAAAATGGGGTAAAAAGATCAACTGAATTAATTAAACTGAAACTTTTTAATATAAGTAAATATACAAATGTGTGCAGGGTGTTGCTATTAGCTGCCACAGTAACAGCAATAAACTTAAGGAATTCCTGTAAAAGTGTTTGTTTTGCAGCGCACCTGCAAATCTGTCCGTGTCCGGCAGTGTATGCGTTGCATTCTATGTCAAACGCTGACAAGAGAAAACATGATGAAAGTATGGTGCCATGTACTTTTAAAACCATTTTCATAGGTTTAACGTAATATTATCAGTTCGGAAAATGTGTTAATTTGACTAGAAACACCAGAGAAAATGTAAAGCATCATTCCAGAATGAGTCAGACAAGACCTCCGCGTTCAGGGAAAAAGGTGGATATAAAAGAAAACAACACAAGCTCTTTGAAACTTCCTGTTTCAATAGAAAATATGGATTTACAATAAGATAAATGCAGTCCGTTTCTCACACAATGCTAATGTATGGCTTCAGAAGACTTGGAATAGAGAGCATGAGTCATTGTATTGGCAGAGAAAAGTCTTGAAAATTTCTTCAAATGTTCAAAGTCAAACAAGTTTGGAGCAACATGAGGGTGAGTAAATGATGACAGAATTTTTGTATTTGAGTGAAGTATCCCTTTAAAACAGTACTAATGTGTGTAACATGCAAAAACATATCCCTCGTTGTTGACTGGTTAACAGAGCTGACCGCTTACAGTGATAGCATTGTTGTATTCCCGCTTTCCTTCACTTTCTCCAGCTCAGTCACACAATTCCTCACACAGTCACAGCCACTGAGGAAATCCGATGCAACGCTGGCTTCACACATTACACCATTGTTCATTCAGCTGGAGACAGTGACAGTGGGGCACAACGAGCAACGCGCAAGACAAAAAAAAGACCAACCACACACACAATCTTTTACCACACCACACACATTTAGAACACACACAAAGCCCTGTGTGTAACCTTAACCCTTTGCCGGTCCAGCAGTTCGGTTTTCTCAGGTTACGAGGCCCATACAAACACAACACTCAAGTGCATGGCCTCCAAGAGTGCTTTGCTCCACCAGCTCTCACTCATTCACTCTCTCTCTCTGACTGCTGGCTGATAATCTAGGGCCCTTCAGTGATGAGTAAGCCAATCTGCCTGACTGCAAAGTCATAGGGAATAAAAGTGCTGGCACAGTGTTAAAACACAGCCAGGCCAAGACTGGTCACCTACACGGACCACGGAAAATCATTCAAGGGTATCATAGTTTGGATTACAGAGTTGATTTAGCCAAAACACATTCAGAGCAGAACAAAACACAGGCTGGAAGGAAATACTGTGAATATTTCATAGCACACTCTGTTTTTAAACAGGTAAACTACCCTTGACAATGTACAATGTGAATGGAACAAAACAGATGAATCTTTAAACAAATAAAACCACTTTAGAATATATATATATATACACACACACATTTTTTTTTTTTTTTTTTTACTGAGGGAGAAAATAAGTGTGTAACACCAGTGCTGACAATGTTAGGGTGTTGAAAGTGGTTGCCAGGGTATTGCGGTTTCGTTGCTAAGTTGTTCTCAGTGGTAGGTGATATTCTGGCACTTACATATAGCTTTGTCCTAAAAAAAAAAACAAAAAAAAAAACACTTAAGCACTTATGAAAAGAACTGAAATACTTTCTTTAGAATGCTCAGGGTGTTGCCTCCTAAGACAACAAATTCAATACATGTACTTTTTAAATAATGTTTCAAATGATAAAATAATCTATTAATTTTTAAGTAGAGACACCTTAAAAATGTTATTCATGGGTGAAATGTGTTTAGTTTAACAACATTCGTAGCTAGTTTAGTTTAATAATTAGTGAATCTATCAATATTAACCATCACTGGAGAATTTACTTGCTGGTAACTATCTGGCAACCCTGTAATTTTACACGGAAGAAAATACTGTAGTAGTAATAATAATAATAATAAGTATTATAATAATTAAGTATAATAAATACTGAACATCTTACCTTTTAGGATTTAACAAAGTAGCTTTCAAATGTTATTTATGATGAACAAAAATTATAAATGGGTAAATATAAAGCAACATTTTCCAACTAAGAAGAAAACAATAGAAACTAAGAAATTTGTGTTAATATTTCATAAATGCAGCTAAGTCTTTCATTCAGTGCAAGTATGAATTTTTGTTTTTTTTTACATGGGGGGAAAAAATGCAATTGATTGCTTAAATTAAACTTCTCATCAACAATTTATGTTTTGATTGCTTGAGTAACTCGACCAGCCCAACTTGTCTAGATTAGCTCAACCAATAGCGTATCCATTTACCCAACCAATAGCAGACAGGGTTACTGTTTGGAGCAACCCATTTAAAACTTGCAAAATGTATTATTTTTGCTATATTATTTAGTGTCATTCGAGTCACAGAAATTGCATGCTTCTTTAAATCAGATGCACAGTCTGTCAACCTAAACAACCATTTCTGCTTATGAGACACTTGCACAAAAACAGTGTCTTAATATGTATCCTATGTTAACATGCCTTTCTACTGCACTGTATTACACAACCTCCAGCAACCTTCCTGGATCTTTCTCAACCAGAGTTCAAAGTACATTCTAACATGCACGATGAAGAAAACATCACCATGTATGAGCAAGCCCGTTACACCTTTTTATTCAAACAACTCGATCCAACGATCTGTCAGGCAACAGACCGATACTGGAACAAAAGCAAGCAGAGAAAACAGCTGTTTTGGATGAACCGCTGACCACAAGTGCGGCGAATGCCCAACAGCAACAGGCACCTGCTGTGCTCTTACGTGGAAACACATGCAGGATGAGATCCGGGCCGATGGATCTACGGTCGACTCTCACCTGCACATCTCTGCAAAGGCCAGGAAATTGAGTTTCTTCATCTTCTTCTCGCTGAGCCAGTAGCCCACTCGTCTGCCTCTCAGGAAAGTCTGCATCTTCAGCTGCTGATGGCCAGATGTGACAGCAGTGTCACTCCAGTTAAAACAGGAAACAGTCTTCGTATAAAACCCTGTTGAACCAAAGCCAAGAGAGAACCTTCAATTACAAACCTTCATGAGTGTTAAATGAAACGCAGCAAAAACCGGCAATGAGCAATAAACAGGCTTAAATGTGTCTGTAAATGTACAAAACAGGTTCCGTCCAAAGCAATGCTCAATTTGGGCTGTGAATCTCCATAGCTTTGACAAGAAACCTAGTCAACTTTCTAGCTAAACTGATTTTAAACATCAGAAGCGTCAAATAAACGTACATATAATGTTCTATTAAAACATCATGGGAATCAAAGGTTTGATTCAAAAGTGTGATGCATCAAACGCTAGTACAAAAATTTGTTTTGATCATGCAAAGCAATGCACTATACTCTGTTTCAGACATATGAACCATTCAAAATTTTGATGCAATTGTGCAAAAAAAAGAGAAAGTTCAGTTTGAATTTTGGATGCATAATTTTTCAGTGTTAAGATATTTTGAAGAATGTGGGTAACCTCACAGTTGCTGGTAGCCATTGACTTCCATAGTACTTTTTCTATTCTATGGAAATCAATGGGTACCGTCATCTGCTTGGTTACCAACATTCTTCAAAATATCTTCTTTTGAGGTCAACAGAAGGAAGAAACTCAATCAGGTTTTGGAATGACGTGATGGGGAGTAAATTTTTTTTTTTTGGTGAACTGTCTCTTTATGATTTGATTCAGACATCCAGTGCATTATATGTGAATTCAAAATGTTTGATTCGAACATTCAAAGCATCAAATTCAAGTGAAAAGTTTCAGTTTAAAAATTCAATGCAATCTTCAAAGAATCATGGGCCTTGAATTGAAAAGCTGCCGCAAAATTTACAAGTTAAATCTTTAGATTTAAAAATTAGATTCACAACATGTGAGTCTGGATGTTTGATTTAAATATTAGATGCATCATACAGGTGTTTAATAAAAAACATAATGGAATGATGAATTTGAATATCACATGCAAGTTTAAAAATTCATTTAGCTCATACAATACAATGCATTATACCCCATTTCAAATGTAAACAAACTATTTAAAATATTGATTAATTCATTATGGTTGTTAAAGCTCAGTTTGAACATTAGATGTATCATATTTCAGTTTTAAGATTTAATTCAAACATGATGCATAGTATGTGAATTTGAAATATTTGATTTAAACATTTAATGAAACATATTCGATCATCTGAGAGTTTAAACATTAGATTTAAGAATTCCATTCAAGTTCAAACTTTCTATTTAAACGTTCAATGCATCATGTGCGTCTTCAATGCAGCATTTGCAAGTTCAAACATTATGTTTTACATTATGTTGTAAAAAAAAAGTTGATTCACAAGCATTTTTAACTATTTCATTTAGGCCTAATTCGAACATCTGATTCATTATGCGAGTTCGAACATTCAAAACATCAAGGACGAGTTCGGAGCTTCAGTCTGAAAATAAATTAATGCATCAAATGCGAGTTAACGTTCTAGTCGAATAATCGACAACAAAAAACACAGATAAGTCTTAAACGGAAGATTCGAACATTTGATGAGTCACAGACCAGGTCGACTGTGATTCGAAGATTCGATGCTTCAAGAGAGAGTTGAAACTTTTCGATCGTTAGAAAGCGCCGTCATGCCCACCAATGCTGTCCAGTAAGGCAGCTCACTAGAAGTGAAGACACAGCCCATGTTTCTCTTCTGATTTAAGTCTTACTCTCACTGTATCTTTGCTTCAGACTAGAAATAGAGTTGAATCTGCCCTTTATACATATTCTGCTCATTTTTGAAAAGAGAAAGCAATACTAGAGACCCTGGAATGGACTCGCGAAATCCGCCATAAACAACCTATTCAACAGCAGCGCAAACAAGCTAGCACTCCACCTACTTTCAGATTCTGATCATCTCAAGTCTCCCTGATGGATGTCAGAAATCTTCAAGTCGTGTTTTCTCCCCTGTGGACACACTGAAAGAGCAGATGCAGCAGGGTAAATACCTGTCTAGCGCATGTTTTGAGGCTCCGATCGGATAGCAGTTAGCTAGCTGGAGGGCAGTCTGGTTTCCATGACTCGTGTTGCTGTCTGTCTGTCGCCGAGACTGAGAATGAAAGGCGCTCTGCTGATGATCAGATGGATCGAATGCGATCTGCTCTCAATCCAGACACCTAGAGAGCGAGCACAGCCTCCTCCTGAGGTGGGGTTGGGCTCAGTTCAGTCCGGATAGAGTGTGCGCGTGTGTGTGTTCCTCCTAAAAGCATGACAGGAGGTTTGTGCCGCCGCTGAATTCGCTGTATGAATGTTACCGCAAGGGGGCGCTAGCGCAACGCAGTCTCTAACCACGAGAAGTTCATGCACTGGCTGAAGTTTTGGAGAAAACAAGGTCATAAATTCAAACTACTTGTGTATTTGTTTTTGCGTTGAATGGAATGGAAAATATGTGTTCAAATTGGAGATGTTTATTGATGACTAAAGGAGCATTTTAGAGTGATTTCTAAAGGATCATGTGTCACTAAAGACTTTTAAAAAGAAAATAGCTACTTAAATTGTAATATTTCACAATATTATGTTTTACTGTATTTTTGACAAAACAAATGCAGCCTTTGGGAAGCATAAGAGAATTCTTAAAAAAAATAAAAATAAAGCCACACATTTTTAAACAGTATTTAATTTTTAAACATTATTTTATAAATAAAATAACCTCAATAAATGTACTACCATGATATATGTCACAAATTTACTTTACAATAAAAAAATAAATAATACTTTGTGCATGCAGTTTTTTTTTGCATTGCAAAAACTGAAATATCTTTATTAAAAAAAAAAGATTTTAGAGTGAAAGACTAAAATATCTCATCAGTTTGCATTTTGTCATTATCAGTAACCAGCTGAACAGTATAATAAATCCTGCCCACATGTGCTTTAAATAAACACAGAAGACACAAAAAAGCAATAATACACCAGGCAGCAGATGTTTAATGCTTGTATGTTTGTACAGCTAATATTTCATTGAAGTGCTGAGTAGAACTGGTACACAAAAATAAAGGCACTATGCACAAACTCGACAACACGAAGACAGGAAGCCATTATGTACAACATAAAAATATATATTTTTCATAATCTTTGGGACTATATGTACAAATGTTAAAAAAAAAAAAGTATTTACAAACACTCAAAGCACATTCATGAGTACATGACGTAAAAAAACAAGTGCTTCCGACAGCAATGCACAGGTTGTATGAACAGGTTTATTTGTGTGTTTAGGGCTCGTCAGCGTCTGACAGCAGGACTGGCGAGGAGGCCCAGGATGGTGGAGAGACAATGGAGCTTCTCTTTGACCAGCTCTGGTAACTTCTCATTCTCTTTGTACCTGAGAGGAAACAAAACAAAAAACATAAGAATTCAGAACAGTATCTCTGCCAGCATTCATACTTAAACACAGCATAAAATCAAAACCAGACCTCAATTACAGTCTTTATAAATCTCCTTGGCCTTGTTTTGCAAGTAAAAAATTATATGCAATTGGATTATGCAGTACAGAAGTTCCATACATTGCAAATGCAGTTTAATATTTATTTCTTAATAACAAGCTTTACCTGGTGATGTGTCCATCAGGGGAAGTAAAAGTGATGCAAGAGACACCAACTTGGACCATCAGCTGAGATCCATCATTAAACTGAACCCATACCTCACCAGTTGTTAACTGAAAATATAAGTAAAACACACTTAATTGCTACTACTATTACATACATACATATATATATATATATATATATATATATATATATAAACTGAATTCATTAAAAATATTTTATAGTATTTGACAAATAGATATAATAAAAATAAATAGTGAATGAATAATAAATAAAAAAATACTAATACATCAATAAGTTAAAGTATTTTTTTATATATGCAAAACACTGTTCAAAAGGTTGTCAACAGTACAAAAGAAATGGATACTTTTTAAAAACAGTGTATACATACACACATAGTTCCTTGTTTTATGATAGATAGATAGATAGATAGATAGATAGATAGATAGATAGATAGATAGGCATGCATGCATGTACAGTATCTCACAAAAGTGAGTACACCCCTCACATTTTGGCAACCATTTTAGTATATCTTCTCAAGGGACAATACTATAGAAATGAAACTTGGATATATTTTAGAGTAGTCAATGTGCAACTTGTATA
>JAFVLL020037987.1:0-44208 GCA_021397915.2 Tor tambroides
TAGATGTCAGAGCTGCACTGGTTCGGGCTTCTTTTTTGTACAGTAATACACCAGTGTCGAGTCGCAGCCCAATTACCCAAATTGTCCCCATATGCCTCCCAGTCTGCCTGCATGAACTCTGTTTATAAATCCTCTCCCAAAGTTTGCCCTTGGTCACGTGACCCGCTTCAGCCAATAGAAAAGCCTCACTCTTCTCATGAAAATCTAATCTGTGCCCCGCTACCATAAAATGATCTGAGGTTTTATTCCAGCTTTGCCATTACATCCTTGACTCCATGCCCCCTTTCTTTCACTCCTTTCTCTAGTCCTCCCTTGCTCGATCACTCGCTCACATTTTTTCCATCCACATTTTCATATCTCTCCTTATTAGCTCCTTTATCTGCTGACATTGTCTTTGTATGCATTAATTTGCATTTTCGTATCAACTAGAGTGTTATCTCAGAATTTTGAATAATATGGGTCTGCTTATAAAACTGTCATCAAACAGCTATTGTTTTATCATTAAAGGAATAGTCCAGTTAAGCGCAATCTACAGCACTTATTTCAGCAATTTATTTAGACTTGTCCCTCTTTTTTTAATAAAAGAAGACAACTGTGGTACAGTAAGGCACTTATATTGAAAGTGAATGTAGCCAATTTGTGAAGTTAACTCATTGTTTCAATTATATAGCGACAATAAACTATGTATGTTAAAATTATTTTAGTGTGAATAATATTACTTATTAACCTTTTCTGTGTAAAGTTATAAACAATTTTATTTCTGCTTTCAAATGCTCCAAAAATGTAAAACTAATTCAAATCCAGCAAATGTTTGTTAATCATCATTAATCATCTTATATGCAAGCTCCAAATGGTTCCCATGCTATAGCAGAGCTCTCATTCTCTTTACCTTGAATTTATCTCTCTGTCTGTATGCTAGGACCCTCGACTGGAGTTCATGAGGAAGTTTGCTATCGGTTTAGTGTCAGGAACGGTCTCGTCCTGCGTGAACATTCCTTTTGATGTCGCTAAAAGCCGTATCCAGGGTCCTCAGCCCGTTCCAGGGGAGATCAAGTACCGAAGCTGCTTTCAGACCATGGCTCTTGTGTACCATGAGGAGGGGTAAGGCCATCACCCAACAACTACAGGTGTCAAAATTACACTCGACAAGAGGCATTAAACCGACCAGAACTGCCATGAGGTTCGCCTACAAGAAAAATTATACATTTTATGTTTATCCTCTGCCCACAGGGGACAAGAGGGCAAGTTTGACAACCAGCATATTTAAGCACCCTCTAAATCTCAGTGTAATTATGTTGTCCTTTTGTTCTGAGCTGTATGTTGGAATTATAAAAATGAGCACTTTGTGTTACTTCTTTTGTCTAGATCTATTTGAATTACATAAACTTTCATAACATTTTTAGTGGATTCTTGATCTGGATCCATAAATTGGATATGGTTGTTTTACCATGTGCATAACACATCCTACAACTCAGGACAGTAATAATGGGTAAATGACATGAGGCTTAATTTTTTCTATTAATTTTTCTATTAATAAAGTCTATTAAAAAGTATAAATTTTTAATGTCTAATTCAAAACTAAGATATTTATTTACTTAATTACCTACTTACTTATTTCTATTTTTATATTTTTAAACCATGAAGTTAAAAATATGAGGGGGCTACAATAAGTCCATTAATAAAGTATACGAAAATTAATTAAATACACATCTTCTGTGATAACTCATTTAAAACTAATTTTAATATATGTATATTTATTTTTTTATTATTATGTATTTATTTTTATTTTATTATGTATTTGTTTTGTTTTTTTGTTTTTTACCATAAAGTAAAAAATATGAGGGGCTACAATTATGCCAAATTGTTTGGCATGATCTTTCATTATTATGTCTTTATATATTAAAAAAAAAAAAAATATATATATATATATATATATATATATATAACAAAAAAAACTTAACAAACCTGCTTCACTGCTTATTAATGTGGGAAAAAATACTGCCATTGTTTGATAATAGGTAAAAATTTTCGCATATTATGACAAATAAGAAGACCAAATGCTCAAAAATGGCATTTAAAGGAAGATCTTATGTAACAAGCGTGAGATCAGCTGGCATGCTGATGTAACTTGTGTACATTCATTGTGTAAACACTATGTCGTTTTTGATGTGGGCTGTTGTTTCTTAGTGGAGACTCTAATAGTCTCCATAGCGTCTTTCTGTCTCTCCCTCTCCATCTGAATTGACAGGCCTCATGGGAAGCTGTGAGAGAGAATCAGTAGTTTTATGGCTCTTCAGGGTCTTGATTGGCCCCGTTCACTCTGTACAAAGGGAACGGCAACTCGTTTGTTATTAGAGGCAAAGATCTGAGGCCTGATCTTGGGCAAGGCAGGGTGTGTGTGTGAGTTAAAGAGAGAGACACTGAAGCTGTTTTAGTTTTAGGGGTGCTGAGAGGGTACCCCATCCTGTCCAGCCCTCTAACACGACACAGTCCTGGCTAATTAGTGGTCCCTATGGGAGACGTCGTTAAGCAGGTCCTAACGAGGCGCGCGGCGCTCAGCGGGTCAGTCTAATCAGACAGCGGGGCAGAGAGGAAGTGGCTCAAGCCTTATTAACACCAGCACAAGCAGAGGACAGAGGCTGGGACAGGGAGACCGCCAGGCCCACTGCCAGAAATCAGCTTGAACACATTAGGGCAGGTACGCAACTAGACAGACAGCATCATAGACAGACTGAGCCTGAGAGAGAGAAATGAATTACCTTAAAGGGATAGACCAGCCAAAAAAGAAAAAGTAAATTCTGTCATTTACTCACCCTTGTTTCGTTCAGAACCTGTATGACTTTCTTCAGTGAAACACAAAATATATTTAAAGCATGTTAATGCTGCTCTTTTCCATACAAAGTGAACTTTCAAGCCCCAAAAAGGACATAAATGCATCATAAAAGTACCAAAAAGTCATCCATATGACTATTCTACCTTCCAATTCTTCTGAAGCCACATGATAAAATTTGATCGGAGCCAAATGATCAAATTTTAAAGGGATGTCATTTATTCACCCTTATGTCCTTTAAAACACATCATCTGTAAAGCAGAAATTTAGATATTTTAATGAAACCTGAGATTTCTGTCCCTCTATTGAAAGTCCATTTCACCGAAGCTTTGAAACTTTATAAAAAGTCTGTAAAACTAACCCATATGCACATCTAATATGGTAAACAGAATCACAGACAAGCTTACTTGAGGCATGAGAACTCGCATGTCACACAATAACATTTGAGCTTCTACAACCAGAGCAGTGAAGTTTGTTCTCATGCATCAAGCAAGTATGGTTGACCTTCTGTTTGCCATATTTGATGAGATTTATGTATGTGTGTTGGTCGGTGTGAATAAAAGCTTAAAAAATTTAAGCGTATTCAAACATGCCTTGCGAGAACCAATTGCATTTGGTGTTGTTGATATTTGAATAGCAATTTACATTTTAGTCCATTACTCATACAAATCAAATCGCTTCAGAAGAGCTTGAATACAGTGCACAAGTAGTATGGACTACTTTCATGATGCTCTAATGATACTCTAATGTACAGTGGCCCAGTTGTGCACAACACAACAAAAATGCCAGAACACAACGCATAGGACTAATTTCGTTGTGTTCTGCAAATTGTGCTGTTGCGGCTTGTTTCCGTTGTGTTGAGCTAATTTTGTTGTGTTGCGACTTGCATTGTGATGTGCTAATATCGTTGTGTTGCAGCTTGTTACCATTGTGTTGTGCTAATTTCGTTTTATTGTGACTTGTTTCCGTTGTGTTGTGCTAATTTCGTTGTGTTGCGACTTGTATCCGTTGTGTTGCAATTTGTTCCTGTTGTGTTGTGGCTTGTTTCCATTGTGTTGCAACTTGTTTCTGTTGTTTTGTGGCTTATTTCCTTTGTGTTGTGCTAATTTCGTTGTGTTGAGATTTGTTTCTGTTGTTTTGCAACTTGTATCCATTGTGTTGCGGCTTGTTTTTCCATTATGTTGTGGAGATTTCATTGTGTTGGGGCTGGTTTCCGTTGTGTTGTGGAGATTTCGTGTTGCGGCTTATTGCCATTGTGTTGTGCTAATTTCGTTGTGTTACGACTTGTTTCCGTTGTGTTAATTTTGTTGTGTTGTGGCTTGTTTCCATTGTGTTGTGGAGATTTCATTGTGTTGCGGCTTATTTCCATTGTGTTGTGCTAATTTCGTTGTGTTGCGACTTGTTTCCATTGTGTTGTGCTAATTTTGTTGTGTTGCGACTTGTTTCCATTGTGTTGTGCTAATTTTGTTGTGTTGTGGCTTGTTTCCATTGTGTTGTGGAGATTTCATTGTGTTGCGGCTTATTTCCATTGTGTTGTGCTAATTTCGTTGTGTTACGACTTGTTTCCGTTGTGTTAATTTTGTTGTGTTGTGGCTTGTTTCCATTGTGTTGTGGAGATTTCATTGTGTTGCGGCTTATTTCCATTGTGTTGTGCTAATTTTGTTGTGTTGCGACTTGTTTCCATTGTGTTGTGCTAATTTTGTTGTGTTGTGGCTTGTTTCCATTGTGTTGTGGAGATTTCATTGTGTTGGGGCTTGTTTCCATTGTGTTGTGCTAATTTTGTTGTGTTGCGACTTGTTTCCATTGTGTTGTGCTAATTTTGTTGTGTTGTGGCTTGTTTCCATTGTGTTGTGGAGATTTCATTGTGTTGCGGCTTATTTCCATTGTGTTGTGCTAATTTCGTTGTGTTGCGACTTGTTTCCATTGTGTTGTGCTAATTTTGTTGTGTTGTGGCTTGTTTCCATTGTGTTGTGGAGATTTTGTTGTGTTGTACACTACTGGGCCATCGTACTAATGTGTTTTTTTGGAGTCACCTCATTCTTTATGGAACAGAGCAGCAATAACATTTTTTCAAATTTCTCTTTTTGTATTCCACAGAAGAAAGAAATTCAAATCATTAAATTATAATAACTGTAACTGATGCCTATGTGTTTTTTTTTCTGCAGATATCTTGCCTTATACAAAGGACTGATTCCCAAGATAATGAGACTTGGACCAGGTAACATAAATAAGTACAGAGATAGTTCAACGAAAAATTTAAATTGTGTCATCATTTACTCAAATTTTTTTCTACTGTGGAACAAAAAAGATGATATTTTGAGAAATGTCTCAGTGTTTTTTGTCCGTACACTAAAAGATAATAGTAACTATTTTGGTTCTTCTTCAGAATATCTTCTTATGTGTTCAGCAGAATAAAGAAAGTCATACAGGTTTGGAACGAGGATGAATAAATGATGAGAGAATTTAAATATTTAGGTGCACTGTCCCTTTAACATACAACAATTATCCATGTTTTTTAACTAATGTTTACTTTCTGAATATAGGAGGCGCAGTCATGCTGCTGGTTTATGAATACGTATCTGCCTGGCTGCAGAAGAACTGGTGATCATCTGCACATCACCATCAGTCTGTACTCCATCCCTCCCCAGGTCGATCCAACACAATGCTAATGACTGTTCCTCAACAATCACAAAACCAACCACATTCAAAATCACAGCTCCTCAGACATGTGACATGTAGACTCTCCACCACAGATGCTTTGCAACAGCTCAGTCACTCCCTGGATCTTGACATTCCAAGTCTTGTTTATATATTCTTGTTTATATATAACAGAACGCAACTACTGAGATATCTAAGAGTTACCTGTCCACATGCCTGCATATGTAATAGTAACCACAGCAGCTCTACACACCCTAACTGAAAATACCAAACCTCACTTTTTAACCTAAATTAAGAATTTTTGACTGAGCAAGACTGAATTACAGTAAGCCTGAGGGAAGCGTCTGCTGTCTACTGGATGGCTTCCTTAGGACTTTGAATTTATTAGATTTGGTTGTAAATCCGTCATACTGTATGTAACTTTCCACGTCGAAGCTATTCAGAGCTCTCAAGGTCTCACTTCTCAATAGCCGTGTCAACAGTGTTTCAAATTCAGAGCACACTTGATATGTTTAACGCTTGAAAATGTGTTAAGCAAAGTCATATTGGTAAATTTAGACAAAAGCACAAATTGAATTATGGGCATTCAAATGGATTTCAGAATCCTTTTTGATATACAATAATCATAAAACAGCAATTATAGCTACTTGTAGCCCAAAGTGGTTACAAGTATTCATGTAATAACTGCATTTTGCTAATAAATGCTCCTGAACTACAATAAATCTGTGAAATTGGTTGTTGGTGCCTTAAAATAAAACTTTCCAAAATTGCACCTTTTGACCAGTGAATTTTCATGACTTTTCCAGTTGATTTCTAGATGAAAATAAATATTTTATAAAACATTTTATTTAGTTTTCTAGCTGGTGACATGTTTTTTTTTTTTCCTTTAAAATTTTTACTTACTTCTAGAAATTTCCATAGCATTTCAGAAGTAGATCTTAGGCCTGGACATCACAGTTTTAAAATTTGCTGATATTTGAAAGTTTTCCATAACTGTTGGCCTGCTTCTGTTGAAACACTGCTGTTGTTTAACATTAAATCATCTGAATTTCGAGGCTTAAGTTAATTTACTGTAATTTACTGGTTTGTTACTTATAATTCCTTGTTATTAGTAATAACAGATTACAGTGGGAAAGGAATCTGTGGTTTTACTCTGTGGTGACAATCACTAGCAATGATGTATCACCTGATTTTTTTTGTTTTTTTTCCCCTCTCTTTTTTTTCTCCCTTCATACTGCAATCCAGTATGTCATCATAGTGTCATGAGCCAAGACACTCGCTCTCACTCATCTCTCCTTGCCTGCAGGCTGATTCATCATAGCTCAGCACAACTTGAAATAACAAAACTGAAAAATGCAAATAAAATCTAAACAATCAGGACGGCCTCTCAGTGCTGTCATAATAAAAATATGAAGCACTGTGGCCTAGTTGGGGAAGACAGTTTCATATTATGCACATAGTCTGCCTCTGTGTTGCTTAAAGATAACTAGTTGGATTAGTTAAAACAATACGTCATCCTTTGAATTCCACCCTGACTACATTTCCCTCCTTCCCTTTAAAGGTCATGTTTTGTCACTCCATTGACTTGAAGACAGTGAAGGCAATTGTTATACTCATCTTATGTATAGATGTCAGTCTGGGTTGCACCTCAGGCTCTCATCCTCCATTGATTGGTTGTATGCTGTCAGTCCTTTCAACGGCCTTTTAAAGCGTCTCTGAGTTACAACACCGAAGGCTAACGACACCAGATACATTTTCAGACTGTCCTCATAGTTTTCCGCTAATTGCTTAAAAGAGCTTTTTCCACGTCATTTGAAGCATTATATCAGATAATTTAGTCTTTTGTTATATAATCCCTTACTCTTTCGTTTGAAGTTTTTCCTCGCCGTTTCTTCAGATTGCAAGGTTTCGCTGTGGCAGCCAGATACACACCGTACCAGAAGAACGAGCAAAAACTGACGCTTACCTTTGCGCGTTTAAGACATACTGTTCTAGTGCACGAGGGAAAACAGTCTGCTTATGGTCAGCCGGCCTTTAAAATCAAGCTAACACCTCGGCCCGGTCCACCCACAGCCCCTGTGCAGTGTTACGGTGCTCTGTGCTCCTGTCTTCAGCCTGATTGCACACAGTCAGCTAAAGATAACCATGTGACATTTGACTTGACTTTCCATAGGAATTAATTCTAAACAGATGTGAGCGCGTGAGCAAGTGTGTTTTCACTTTGCTCCGTTTCAATGGTGGCTTTAAGATTAAGGTGTTTGTCATGTTTCCTCCGGTCACGACTGTATGTGTGCTGCACCGCCTTGAAAAAATACACATTTCTGTGTTATTTCAAAAACTTCCCAGTGATGTTTAAATTAGATTAATCGCCAAGTTTTACAACTTTTTTGACTGTACGTTATGTGTGTCAAACTCCCAGTTGTAATGAACCAAAGTGTCATGGCTTTTCTCAAACAGGCCGGATTTGCTGTATACGTTCGCATTTGTTTTGCGAGGTTTTTTACGTCTGTTGATCCTGTATTAAATGAACGACTGTCCTGTATTGTCAGCAAAGCCAACGTCCGTATCAGTGCTGTCAGAGTAGGAAAATGGCATTCAAAGCTGTTGATTTGAATAGAATAGGGTCTGGGGAGTTTGTCTGGTGCATTGTGACATGTGATGCCCTCTACGTGTGGTGGTTTCGTGTCTGCCTTTTTGGTGGTTTATATGTGTTCAAAACAGCACCTTGAGCCCGAAGCAACGGTCCGTGACCACGGGGTTGGGGTGAAAGTGTTTTCCAAGTCAAATCAGCAGCAGTGCCTGCCAGAAGGACTGTTTGCACTGCAACATGTGGGGACTGTGTATATCGTAACGTTAGGGACAGAGAGCGTGTGTTTGTGAATTTTCGGCATGCATGGAGGTGGTGTGGTTGTGGAGGTTGGGATTTCTGAATATAAATGTGTTTTGTTGTGTTTGTCATGTTTTAAACATTACATGGAGTTCAATGCTATGTCTTTCATTTTTATTCTGTTTTGGGCCACCAAAAAAGGAGGCAGTGGGTGTTCAAACAGTGGGGAAGCTTTGCCCCATTATGATATGCAGCCCACAGTGATATAAGCTTTTTCTTTCTCTCATAACTTTATTGCTTCACATCAGTTCTGACTTTAGACAAAGCTCAGAGGCAGGAGCGCTCAGGAATGTATGGCCATTCATGTAACACCTGAGTTGAAAGGCCTTGCAATGGTGTTTGTGCATTCATGTTGCTGCGTGTGTGTGTGTGTGTGTGTGTGTGTGTGTGTGTGTGTTTTGTTTTGTTTTGTTTTGTTTTGTTTTGTTTTTTTCTCTCTCTCCTACTGGGTATATAGAACTTCAAAGAAATTCTATGTGAATTGCATAACTTCTATGTTAATCAAAAACAAATAATTGAAGACATTTGTGATTACCATCTGTCATGCATGTTTTTTTTTTGTTGGTTTTTTTGTTTTTTGGGTAGATTAATAATAAAATTGGGCATTTAAATTAAGACATTTTTGTGTACTACTCTTTATGAATAATATTCATTTCTTGCTAGATTATTAAATTTATCGCATTAGACACAACTTTTTGTAAAACCAGATACTTTTTTCTTTATCTGGCTGCTGTCCATCAATATTCAAGTGTCAGAGGAACTAACACGGCTAAAATTTCGTCTTCGTATAAATAACATTCATCAAAGCATTGTTTTTTAATGGGATGAGGCTCTAAGCTTTGATTTCATTATTGCACTGTAGAGATTATTTTAAGGATATAATAATTAAGCATGGATTTAAATATTAAACTATTATTTACAGTAGTTATAATAAGTACACTTAATTTCTTTTACACTTACACTTAATTTTTTTAAGTAGTAGTAATAATAGCGGGGATTATTATTTATAGTGTCAGTATTATTATTTGGTATTTTAGTATAGTATATAGTGGAAATGTCATTAATAACTTTTCTTCAGAATTAAAGTAGGAGACAAAATAAATAATGAAATAAAATGATATTAAACAGGGGGTTTTACTCATGTCTCTTTTAATAAGATACATTCAATTTCACTGTGCAATGTCTGGAGGTGTGCAGCTTCACTGATCATTAATGTGGCATGAATGAATGCTCCTGTTGTCAGAAAGTGTGTCAATGTCCCACATAATGCCTCTTCTCCCCGGTGCCGTGTCAATTGCATTTCATTCAACGTACCTTACAATCTAATAAATAAATGTAATAACTTTTCCCAAGAGCTCTGGCATACAGTATTAGTGAAGTGAAACTGGTATCCAAAAAGACAAAAATGTGATTTTTATCAAAAACATTTTTAAAAAAGAAACGAAGCAGAACATCTAAACATGAGCGATTTTTAACACCCTGAAAAAAACATTTAAATGCAGACTGGTCAATTGTTTTACATGATATTTGCTTATTCAATCATTTTCTTGGAGTCATACAAGAACAACATATTCACAGAGAAGCACCAAAATTTAACTCGGGCTAGTGATGACGCAGTTTTATGAGGAATGCCCACCACTATCAGACCAAGTGCACTGCACACCTTTGCTGATGTTCTTTACTGCTAAATCCTCTGCTCAGATCAGATCAGACCTTGGCATATCCTCACTCTTGCTCTTCTGTCCTGTGCAAGTGAGAGACGGTGATATGGAGCAAGAGAATGTGGGCATACAGAACGGTAGATGGCTCATCCGACCAAGTCTTTTATAAATATTGTAAAGCGATAAAGATTGGTCCATCTGGAGAGAGCCAGGATGAAAAAGTCCAAGTTGTTGTGTTTTAGCCCATCTATCTCGTTCTCTGTTGCTGCCTTTCCGTTCTGTTCTTCGAACCCCTCCTGCTCCTAGTACAGTCACAGGGCCGAGGCGGTGACCGAATGGACGGAGTCTCGCATGGCAGGTGTGCTCTTGAAGGCCAGCGGTGTGGTGATGTCACAGCTGTGGGGAGAGAGAGCACTGCCACTGGGCGGCTGCCATGTGGGGCCGGTCACATAGGCCGACGTGGTGCCGCTGTACCCCATGTAGGGTGACACTTGGGTGGGAGGGTGGTAAGGATGGATGCTGGGAGCTGTGACATAACTGTTCACTGTGGGCAATCCATTCGGCGTCTGAAAACAGAGAGCAGTCAGTGTAAGACTTCTGGCTGTAGACCACACACGGCCACTGAGATGAACATAAAGATATCACGATAGCGAGGATAAGATCGTGACGGGTGAATGTTTAAAACAGAAATTTCAGTCTTTGAATAGAGATAAAGGACGAGATATTAAAGATTTGACGGATATGGAAAAGCTATATGGAGGGAATGTCTGTAAACCTTTGGCAGAATGTCAATATCAGTTCAGGATGAGAGGAATTCACCAAGGCTTTTCAACATAAAGGAAGAAATTCTGAGGCAGGGTGGTCTCTGACTACTGGAAATGTTTTCCGCAGATGAAATCCCCTTTGTTGCAGAGTTAGGATTTGCCTAAGATTGACTCATTATGCCACTCTTGACCCCTAGCACTAGCACACCCCTGTACATACATGCAGTATGCATATGTATATGGTATTCGTTAAAATTTTAATTCATCACTTAAACAGCATAGAAAATAACCCTTTTGCATTCTGCAAAAATCTATCCTTCCTTGTATGATTCAAGTCATGCACGAATTAATAAAACAAAAACGAAAATGAAGTTAAAGCCATAGCAGACATAAAAAAGAAAAACTTTTAAAATGTTACACTTCTAATGAAGAATTCACAAGGATTTTTTTTTCCTCAAGTACAGTTGTATGTGTACACAGCCTGCCAGCGTCAAGTATGTGACATACAGGCCTATAGATGAACATTTTCAAGCGGCTGTTTTATTAGCTTGTTTCAGTATGATTTTTACTCGAATGATCTGATGTACTTTTTACACATCGTTAACTAAGTGTTATGATTTACCAAGCTCAAAATCCAATCGTCGGAATTCATAAGCCCTAAACCACTGCGCGAACAGGAAAAATGTCTTGATTCCAAAATGTTAGATAATTACTTATTTGTGCTTACGTTATATTTTACACCAGCATTTGTGCGTTGTTGTTGTTGTTTATTAAAATGGATGTAGAATAGGCCAAATGTATATGCATGGTAATATATTTCCAAATAAATATTTGTGCAGGTTCACTTAGGAGTTGACTAAAATAAGAAGTGACAACGTTTAAGAACAATTATTTCTTTCAATCGTTTGCTGTATTTTAGGTTATGTTGCTATAATGAACAGATCATCAGTTTTCAATTATCGTTTTTCCGACATCATAAATAATAGATAACAGGCCCGGATTGGCTAATCGGGAGCACCGGGAGGATTCCCGGTGGGCCGGTCTGGTTTTTTCGCCGCTAGGGCCGGTCGCCACTGGGTTGAAATATGCTGTGCTTAGACTGCCTGCACTCACAGCAGCCCCACTCTTTTTATTTATTATTTTCTCACAGCTCATTATTATTATTTTCACTAGACCATATCAATAACAAATTCTCAATTGATAATTAATCATTCCTTTTGCGTAGCCGTTTTTTTTTTTTTTTTTTAGCCGTTTGAGGAATGCTTTAAGACCAAGCGGAATTCTCTGCTGCTCCCGCTTCACAGAGATCGGGACTCACGCTAACGGCAATAACCTTCACCATCCGCGTTTTGATTTTGCCAAATATAGTTTGGGCGAATGCAAACAACTTATTGATCATGAACCCAACATCCAGCAAGGCAGAAAAACATTCAATCCACCTGAGGAAAGACGTCTTTCATTGTAAGTTAATGCTGTTAAATAGAGGGAAATACAAAACAAACAAACAAACAAAACTTCTCAGCCTATTCTAAAGCCCTGTTCTCACCAAGCACGGTAACGATAAAGATTTAGTTTTAAAAAAATCGTTCTCAGTATTAAAGAATAGCAGTGTCCAGACCACAACTATAACGATAAAGGCACAGAGAAACGATATCGTTGGAATCAGTTCCAGAACGATTTTTTTCCAGCTGATGAACGATAAAAACACTGACAGCCAATCAGAATCCATCCTGCTATAACGTGCTCGAGAATTTAAAGCGGCAGACGCACCTGCGCTTAGAATAAACAGACGATATCGCTCGCTGGTGTGGACTCTAATATCGTTATCTTTATGTAGTTATTCCTATTGTTGTCGTGTTTGGTGTGAAAGGGCCTTTAAACATGACCTCATTAAAACACCAGAAATTTACATTTGTCCCTTATTTTCCTACTTCTGGAAGTTAATTGACAACCCTATTGCTGACGTTAATTATCTTTTGACTTCCTTGACAGTGGCGCCTCGTTTTAAAAAAAGGAAAAAATAAAAAAAGCCAGTTGTTGGAAATATGCAAGCAAAAAATAGGCTAATAGATTAAAAAAAGGGATAATAGAAAGTGTAAAGGCTGCACCGAAAAGGCCAGTATATATATATATATATATATATATATATATATATATATATATATATAAAAACACAAAACAAAACAAACAAAAAAAACCCAAAGTTATGTTGCTATAATGAACAGATCATCAGTTTTCAATTATCGTTTTTCCGACATCATAAATAATAGATAATATTATAACATTAAATAAAGTAAACTTAATGTAAGTCCATTTTATCCTCTAAATGACGGTTCTATCTATTGTGTTTGTTAATGAAGCGTGTTATCACGCTGTGTCTGGAGGATTCATATAATAGACATGTACTCATCGCGTTATGCTTAAGATAGTTAAATATTTGCATTTGGGATTAAACAAAAGTTTTCGAAATTAGACTAATAATGCTCAGTAAATTGAATATGTTATTATCAACCTACACCTTAATTCACTGCACAGTAAATGTAAATGAAATGTATCGGTTTAGTTCGGTTATGAGAGACGCATTACATAATCTATTTTCATTAAAATCGTGTGAATGGTTATTCATTTTCAATGACCCTTCTTGGTTTTTATTCTTATTTTCGGGCTTTCTGACAGATACAGATAACTTCTTTAAGCCACAGTGATTTATCTATGTGCTGTCCTCATTTATTGCGTAATCCAGCCTGACTCGTGATATCTGATCATTTATCCAAGATGACAGACTCAAACATTCGGTAGTCAGTGCTATTCATCATCTATCCGAAGGTTACAATCTTCATTTCTTAAGCAAACTACACTCTTAATTTTTAGGTTTCAATCAGTACACGCATAATTTACGCCAAAACAATGTTTCAGCATCAGTAACAAAGATTTATTCCATCGTATTCCACGACACATAAATCTCTAAGACCCACAACAAACGATTAGTCAATCTGTTTGTTGCTGCCTAGCAGTGCGAGAATAAATAATTCGAGCGTCTGCACCGGATGGCACGCGCGCACTCTCCTCTCTCATTCAAGCGCATGAGCAGCCAGACACTGGTGCAGGAGTTTCTTGACAAATAGAAAAACATTTGTCTTTTACTGTCGCTATACGACGCTTAAGTTTTCATCACCAGTGTGCAGAACAACCAGTCTCGAGCCAAAGGAGTTTCCATAATAGCATATTAATAATAACAATCATGATAATGATGGTAATATCTTTCCGAGTATCGCTCTAATGTAAAACAGGTAAGGGGTTTAGTAAGGTTTCTGGTGAATATAAGAATGGGCGAATAGAAATAGTTGTAATAACGTATAAGTAGGCTACACGTGTTTATTAAAAAAAAAATAATAGGATGCATATTTATTGACTAAGGAGCGTTGGCTTCAAGTGTAAATGTGCATTAAAAACAAAGATAGCCACTTTTAATATTTATTTATTGTTTATTGTATTTTACATTTATGTATGTAAAGCAAATGTTTAAGGAACTGATAAGACTTCGATGAGCCGTACACAAAATATTTACAGTTTGAAACTGAACTAGCCTATATAGGCTAATAATTAAACATAAACTGATTGATTAAAAAATAACTCTAATAATATTTAACCTTAATGTTGTTCTATTTTTCTTCGGCTCATTATGGATCAACACGGGTTACACAGAAATCGTAAATCATTTATCTCGACAAAATCATTTTCTTAAGAAAAAAATACAAATTCGTTAAATCATAGAAAAAACATATTTTGACTATGAAGTAAAACAAACGTTTATGACAAGTAAACGCATAATTCAAGTAGGCTAATTCAAATTTCTTAATCAGAAAAGAACAGGATAAAAATATTGGGTAGCTTGAAAAAAATTAAGCAAAATACTGGATCAAAACGTTTATTTCAAATTTATTTATCATAGTATTTCACTCAGTATTACGCTCTCAAAAAAGCATTGAGGAATGAATACATTTTCATTCGAGGGTATTGCACGCATAAACTTTGCACTGTACAAAAAGCTTCGTAGTCATAAACAGCTGTGCGAAAACAGACACAAGTAGGCTAAACAGTGTCGTTAATTTTATTAAAATTAAAACGTGAGATACTACATTTAATTTGTAAATACTTCTTATTAAGAAAATGAAACCCAGTGACCCACACTCTGCACAAGGCCTCACATGCCCGCCCACGCCAAAGAAACACACTCGCATACACACACACATACAATTGAGAGGAAAAAAAGTTATGGAATTTTGACTATTAATTTGCTGAATCAGGTTTTCTTTTTTCCCCTGCTCCTTCCAGATTGGATTCGATTGGTTTTACTGTTAACATAGGTGGCTTCTTTACCTGTGCGTATTTTGCTTCAGGTTCTAAGTGAGGCTTATCCACACCATTGACTAGTGGAGAATTCGCTGGTGAAAAATTACTCCTGTTAATAGCTCTCCATTCTTCTAGTTTGGCGCTGGGAAAGGACGGACTGTCACTAACTGGGGGGCAAAACAGAGACATGGAAGACCAGAGTAAGACAGGACAAGCGTGAGGAGTAGAACTGCCACAAGAAGAACTTATTCAGTACAGTCTGCTGCGCTGCCAACCATCTCAAACTCACCATACTCATTAAACACAAAAAAATGGTGTCTCACGTGTATGTACAGCCATATGTATTAAAAGCGTGTGAAGTCTGAACCATAAAAAAGGCTCAAACGCGTATTTCATAAGTAAGTTATGATCATAATGGCGTAATGTTAGAATGTTTTAAATAAAGTAAATTGAAAATATGACGTCCTAATAAGTCTCATATATGCGATCTTTCTGTTCAAACGAAGATGCGCAAGAGATATCAAAATTTGGATTTATGTAGTTCATTCATCATATGAAGCTTGTGTGTCATGGAGTCCTTCGGAACATTTACCCAGAGTCTTCCTGGGAGGACAAATTAGATTTACTTTAACCGTTTCCCCTTTGTGCCTGATGGATATTATATTATACACGGTTCCTAAAGTTTGAAATTGGAAAAGCAAGCCCACCAGTGTTGTAACCTGAGAGGGCCACAAAGTAGATTTTTTTCCCCCTGCCTTCACGGAATCTGTGTGTGTCTTTGTATTGTTTCACAACGTATAAACAGGAATACACCATAACGATGCCATATTTTGTTGGAGCTTAGTGCAGATCGATTGTACGAGATCAATTTAGTTTTAAAAAGGTCGATTAGGGTAAACAAATCTACAGTTACATAGACCAAATTTAATTAAAAAGCATACTTAGCATGAAGACCAGATGATGTCTGAGCATGACCAACCATTACTCAGTGTCTATGTGTGCGTGAGAGAGAGAGACGGAGAGAGAGAGAGAGTAGCTAGCTATTGGTTGTAACCGAACTCTAAATGATTACAAACTGTCCAAAAGTTCGCGGCACGCATTCTTCCTGTCAAGCCGTCCTTGAAAGTATGTGTTTGTGGAAGTTTTTCGGTGTTTACTTCACTAATGTTGTGGTGAAACGGTTGCACGCTACACCTTATTGAGTGTAGCCAACATCATACTTTATTTAGGTTTTCAAAAGCTTCCCTAAAACATCTGCTAATAGTTTGGAAATGCATTAATGGTTTATAAAGGCCGCCTAAAACATGAAACATTATTGTCAACATTGCCCTTGAAAGTAGGCAAAGAACTACAATTAAACAGGACAGGCTGCGGCCTTCACACTTTACTGTACAAACTCACCACATAGAACAGACAAACCGCTTTTAAAGACTGATTCAGCTTCCATAAAATCGACGTCTCTAAGATTCATTTAATATTGACCTACTGCGTCAAAGAAATCCTGACATTAATTGTAAAATGCTTCCGGCGTGCATTCAAGTGAAGCGTTACCTAAGATGCTACTGAAAAAGCACAACATTGCAGTGTAAACATTTGCAAGTAAACCTAAATTGTTTAACTGTGAAAGCCTAATTTTATTTTTTGCTCTGCTGCGCCGAACCTTCGTTGTCCAAAATATTCCACATCCGCTGCCTAATTATTACTAAAAGCCTTAAAGCATCTGCTTCAATGCAAACGTGGGGCTTCTGCACAAATTTCAGCACGCTGTTTGCTTTTTACTTTTTTCTTGAGGACCTTCCGATACTTGATAAATAAAATAATTCAGCCAAATAAAAAATGATAGACTTTTGGATAGCTTAATATTCTTATGTTTTGGGCCTTCCATCACAACCAAAACGTCTCTTTTAATTTTTTTCTCTGTTGCGCACAAACACAGGCTACACACAGTCACACACACGCTTTTGACAGGCCTGAGAACACTGACTTTTCGCATGCCCCACTCGCACTCACACGGACAAGGACTTTCTTTTACCAAAAACTGAGAGGATGCTTACTTTGCTGCTCCGTTATTGATCGAATGCCCAGAATATCTGTAACAGAATGAGAGGAAGGCCATATCCTATGCATTGCCATGTGTCCAGGAAGAGTGGGCATGCCAGGCGGAGTTGGTACTTTAGTCCCAGTGGCTGCGATCGGAGTCGGATACGAGTACAGGTGGTTGTAAGGTAGGGTGGGTTGAGGCTGAGGATGAGGGGCCTGTTTGCTCGACTCGTACTGGCTCTGTTGAGACAGATTTCCGATCTTGTTGCGAAGAATCCTACTAATCGAGCTGACAGAGGGCAGATTGAATTTATCACACACACCGTCCGCAAGCAGTCTGTCTCGAATCTCCCAAGCGAAAATGCCGGGGTCCCGTTGCTTGTAAGTCCTAATGTGCTTGACTACGGTTGGGGTCGTGACCCTGGGTTTACTGCCGCCAATTGCGCCGGGAAGTATTGAGCCGGTTTCGTTATACCGAGCCAGAATCTTGCTCACACAGCCGTGAGAGACGCGGAGCTGCCTGCTGATGTCGCAAGGCCTGATGCCCAGCTGGGCCAGCTCTACTATCCTGAGCCGGATGGCATTGGGTAGGGGTCTTCCGTTCACAAAAACACCGCCTAGCTGGTTCACCTCCCCAAAGGCTGGCTCTAGTGATGCAGATATATAAAGAAAAAAAGGATTGCATAAAACATCAGATTTTTACCAGGCCCTGAACCGCGTCTGAAATAAAAAAATTAAAAAAAAAACTTATAGATAAATGTTTCGGTAAGATTACTCTTTATCTGCTGTTTATATTTGCACTGAATCAAAGATTGCAGTTTCTGTTCAGTTTTATGTTTCAGTTTATTGCATTGAGTGGAACAAACTCACAAGTCACTCTGCAAATTCTTTAAATAGAAAAAACACAAACAAGTTGCTACATTCTTTAACACGTAGGTCATAATAAACGAAATTGCACATTCAGTAGTTTTGGACGCGATTAAGCTCATTCGCGGCAACGTGCCATTCTGTTTCCCGAAATGACCGTCAAAGCATCAGTCGATTTAAAAGTTTGAGTCGAGACCTGGATCATGCGTTACTAAATTGTCTAACTCATTTTCCCCCCCAAAGTGTTTTTGCATGCCGTTCCCATGTGGGAAAACATGAAATATGGATCTTACCCATTGCGTTTAGCCTCCCGATGAAAAAACAAACTTCACTGTGCTGTCCTTTTCTGACCTGTTCCGAGTCCAGTTTAGCTGGTCTTTATTGCACCGAAGCCGATGTGAATGAAAATTAAGCGTCCGAGACGGATGCGATACCGATTAGTTGCAAGAGAGGAAAATTCGCCTTCTGTTTCCTGATGGCAGGGAGCACAGACTTACATTTCAATCCCAGAAAATGATGGGCTGGCCCTTTACACATGTCTCCAAAGCGAAGTGCTGCTAGCCAATCAAACCGCGCGTTTCTTCCATGTTCTTTTTCTATTGGATGACAAGTTTGACATGACAGGCGTTTGCACTGGCGTAAGATTCCCCTCTCGCTTTTGAACTAGGGGAAAGGGTTACCCGAGTGTTGGTTTTCTTTTTAGACAGATCTAAGAATGGTAAGTGTTTGAAACATTGCACTGTAATTTTGTTTCATAAGCATAAATTTGAATTATTTCGTCGACTAAAACAAGGGAGAAATTTGCGGGCCAGTATTTTTTAAACGGGCCCTGTGATTTATCCTGATGTAATTTAAATTGCTCTTAATACGCGTCCGATTTATTAAGTGGTTCGAGTAATAATGATTACAAACGACATCTTTACAAATGCATTTTCATTTTGTCGTAGGCTATAGCCTAGTTCCAGAACCAACGTTTATACGTGCTGTTTTCGATCTGAATAAGAAAAAGGACAGGCTAAACAAGTGACCATGGAACAGTCCCAAAAGTCGTTCTACGTTAATGTTTTTTTTAGCTTAATTTAATAATTAATTTTACATACAAAAAATATTTTGTATGAGCTCTTCATAACACACTGACTTTTCTGCCACAATGTAGTCACTCGTGCGAAAATATGAAGATTTGAAAAAGATGAAGGGCATAAACGAGACTCTTTTGTGCTTTTATTTTCATTGGATTATGTTTCCATGGCTCTCCAAGTCTTTGTAAAGGTGACAACGATTTATTTGGTAAAAAGAGTAAATATACTAGTCCGGTGTATGTTTGATGCTGAGGATATCAGTAAATGTGAGCTATCATTAATAACATTAATAACAACCTGACCTAATGTTAAAGAAGTATATATTTAATCAGTAAATTATTTTACAGTTTTAATTATCATGTGTTTTCGGTAACTGGTTGGTGCACATATATGAAACATGAAAAAAACGTGTAGCCTATTATTATATCATGTTTTTATGTTAATAAGTGTGGGCATGTATACATAGGCTACGTTATTAAATATAACGTGCAGGATTTGAAAACCCTTTTAATGTTGTCAGGTGTAGAAAGGTAAGGTAGGCTATTGTTTATCTGCGCTCGGGCCTGTTTGAACATATGACAGCCACGGCAAAGATAGTGGGACGTTATTTGTATTATTGTTGCTTCCTGTTTACTCAAGAGACTTGAGCCCTTTCATGGTTTACCCTATCAGCGTTTGGTTTTCTCTTACTGTTCAGAGTACTTCTATCTCAATTCTCACTGAGGGCTTTACTCTTAGTTCGAATCTCGAAGCTAACTAGAGTTTTTTTGTATCCGTTTCACAAACTTCGTGTGGCTAAAAAACGAATTGGCGTTCATTTACGTGCGTTTTAGCATTGTCCCAAAAAAGTAATTAAATTACGATGCTCCTTGACTAAGCATTTCCTACATCATGGAAGTATGTTTTGATCTGGGCTGGTTTTTAAGGCCCATCTCCTCTGTGCCGCTACTCACATAAACGATTCCTATTTGTTGAGATGCCTTAAAAATAACAAAGTTTCTAATCGATCTATGAGGGAGATTCAAAACATTTGCATTATTCAAATCAGACTCTTACTTTCTGAAGAACTACCTCCAAAGTAAACACCATAGGTTTGGCTTGTCTGTGGCTTCGGCCGGGTGAGGGGACAAAACAAATGTGGAGTAGGGACTCCGAAAGAAAGTGGATTAAACCTGATCGCGTGCTGTGTTTAGATGAAGTGTCTCTGGAGACGCATAGGCCTACATCGAAAGAAAAATACGATGACTGTTCTCCAAATTAACTGTTGGGATATCTTAAAGCATTTAATGTAGGTTTAGTTTACTCGCTGTAGCCTATATAATGTTTTCTTGCGTCTTTCGCTATGATTGCAGAAGGAGAGCATAAATCCAGCGCACTACTGACCACCGAAAGATAGAGAAAGGGGTGCGTTAATGAGGTGTGAAGACTGATGTGAAAGGCAGCCTGCTTCTGCCACACTTTCAGACTTTGCGTGGGAGAGACCCACATGATATTAGAATCTACAGTGGCTTTCCAAGACACTGTGAACTTCTTGGAAATAGTCCACGAATGAAAGCAAAATGTATAATCATAAATTTAGTATTCCGCTATAGAAGCAATGACAGTATATCCAAAATTTAATGCAATATGTTAAAGGAATTTGTTTTGAAACACGTAGGAATAGAGTAATTAAAAAGGATATACCTTCAGGATTTCATGCTTTAGGGATGTTTAATAGAATATTTGAATAGGAAACCTGAAAAGCCCCAAATTAGAAACGCTATTAACCAATTTAAAATCATTTTCACATTATTCGTTTATTTATCATTCCTAGGCTAAGCTAATACGAAAGCGCACATTTCTATATCACGTTAAGATGCCGATTTATAATTATTCAAATGCATAATTTCTGGCATCGGTTCTTATTTGTAATTTGTTTGTTGGTTATCATTTATTAGACATTAATTTGGTGAATTTGTTCTACGTCGTAGCTATTGCTTGATTATCGCCGGTTGCTATGCTGAATGGAGCTGATGAAGTTGGGTGCATTGGATGAGAGTACACAGCCGTGCAGTTTACTTTCAGCTTGAGCTGCACAGACTGCTCAGAATAATAATATTTATTTCTGTGACGTTCTGTGTCTTTCTTTTGAAGATTTAAAGCGATCGTTCACCCCAAAAAAGACAATTCTGTCATCATTTAGGCTACTCCTTCACGTCGTTCCAAACTTGTTAGATTTTTTTCTTCTTCTGCGGAACACAAAAGAAGATACTTTAAATAATGTTGGTAACCAAAGAGTTTTGGTATAACATTGACATTTATTTTTATGAACAAAAAAAAAAAAAACACTGAGCCATTCCTCAAAGTATCTTCTTTTGTTTTCCACATAAGAAATAAGAATAAACAGGATTAGAACGACATGAGGATGAGTAAATGATGACGGTATTTCATTTTTAGGATAACAAATTTGAGATGGTTCACAGCACGTCAGTTTAAGTCAAAAGATTTCAGCACTCTGTGCAACGCATCTCACCAGCACGCTTCATTAATAAATACAATAATCTACATGTTTCTATGTGGTTCTCAGTATTTCTAGAAGGTTGAATGTTTTATAGATTAAATGATCTGGAATATATTTCATACAAATGATGGGTTATATTTCTCTATGACACACCCCAAATTTCTGAAGAATCATTTGTGCTAATTTCAGACCACAGCTCGAACTCTTTCGTTTCTCGTTCGTGAGAATCTCAAGTGTGAGCTGCAAAAAAATAAAAATAAAAATTATTAATCGCAAGAGCATTCCATTACCCTGTCCTACTTGGGAAAAAAAACATCTGCATGTATAAAATCAATATTCTTATTAAATGTTATGGTAATAAAAAACGCTTGTGGTCAACAGAAAAACAGCGCTTTAAATCTAATAATAATATATTAATTTAATATATTATTATTTTTTAACAAAAAAAATTGAATTTGAAGAAACTGTATAATAAAAAGATGCCAAGTTCAAATGATACGCTTCATCATAAAAACTGGTCGCACACATGACACAGGGTCCGAGAGGGTGGAAGTCAGAAGTTTATTTTGACTCATTACACACATCTCAGCTGCCATGAGCTCATTACTCCTGAAAGCATCTGACCCTCTGATAGTAATGACTTTGTACATTAAGACTAGTTAATCTCGTTTAAAGAAGCAAGCTTCAAGAATTTCAGGACCAGAAATTAAGAGAACACTGAATGTGGCAGTGATTTCAATCATCTCCTCTTCTCTGTGTACTTTAGTGTAAAGCCGAGCCATCAGTCAATATGTTTCCGACTGTGGGGGGCCATGATGAGAAGATATTCCTAAAACGGGACGCATGAAGGCAAAAGAAAATAGGTGATTCTGCGACGAGCATGCAGAGTAGTATTTACATTAGCTAATAAAATAATCGAAAAAATCCATTGGTTTGAGCTTACTTGAGGGGCTACGACAGTGTTTTGATACGGTCTTGGATATTCATCTTCTGGCAGGGGCTTCTCATTCATAAAAACGGAACGGAAAGTGCATGGTTCGAGTCAGTGTCATCCACTCTTTAGACCAATGTAACTGTTATGTGTATCATTAGATACCAGTGGAGACACCAAGTGTTTACCCACCTCTAAAGAAACATTCGCAGCGGTTACTAACATATCTTTATTTATACACTCGTCTCGGTTGTTTCTGCCTGGAACATTAGTTCGGATGTGTGGTGAAAATAGCTTTCAAAGACAGCCCAGAAATATTATATAGCCTATTATTTCACCGAGGGAAAAATGGTCATGGTTTTTGCATGGTCATTTGACAAGCAATTGTCATAGAGCTATTACAATTGCTTGGCCTGACGGTTGTGATTGGATAGAAGTTCTTTAAAAAGTTTTAAATAAAACTGATTGCATTAGTGTGGAAGTTAATGGGAACAACAATAATAATAATAATAATAATAATAATAAGTGACATTAAGCAATTCAAATATCTAAGTTGTTGCGGAGTAATAATATAGTTGCTGATTCCAAAAAGTTTAAATTGCGTTTTAAATGTTTAAGAGTACGTTGTCGCTTAAATTATTTTAAATATGTCTGTATTACATTACTCAACGGTTATTATTTACAATTTAAAAGGATCAACTGATAACCATAACTTTTATCTACCAAATGGAATTGACACCATTAAACTGCTTTGCAAGTTAACACCTCTAAAAGGTTGACTGCTCCTGTAACTTAAATCCGGCCGTAATGAGGACTTTTGCAGATTAACGATGGGTGTTTTGGGGTCAGTTTGGGATTTAGAGGGACAAAACCAACAATATTTACGATAGTTTAAAGCATCGATCACATCGACAGCTTTTAGTTTCTCCACCTGTGTTTGATTAGCATTAAAGATTGCATTCCAACCTAGTTCACCCTATTTTTTACATTAAAAATTAGCACGAAAAATGTCATTCTATATTTCATATAGGCTATTTATGTTTAATTACGACAGATTGTACACAGCCATGGACAACTGTTAAATTCAGCTGCTGAAAGTTCTGTAGGCCTATCCCACAGTCGAATTTTATATGTTGTGCGTCCTTTTATTTTCAATTTTTAATTAATTAATTTTTTTTTTTTATTTCCAACTTCTCTTTACGTTTAGATCATCAAGAATATAATTCTGAATTAGGCTTTCAGAGGCATGATGGTATAATTTTGACTTTCTTCAAAAAAAATCAGATATAGCATGCCTCAGTTTCTACTTCACTGAACTTCTTCATTGTCGCATAGGAAAACTTTCCATTGCAATCTTAGCATTTAATGCGATTCCATTTAACATCTCAATGATGGGGAAGTAGCTCTCTCTGCTGTTCACTTTTCGTTAGTACATGGATGAGAAAAAGAGTATTGGTCCTGCGCACAGGACAATGCATGTTCACCTTTACTGTATGTTGTTCACCATTACATACACAAAAGGTTTGGAGATTCATCAACTTCACATACAGAGGGAGCCAGTGAAACTGAAATTGTGTTGATAGCAGAAAGAGTACAAAACACTATCAAACAGACCACTTAGAGATTTCAGATCTGTTGTGCTATACTAGTTGGGGACAGTAACGGGCCACTTTTTGACATTTAGTATAATGGCCCATTGTACCCGAATTCTCCCTGCTGTCATAAATTGCGAAAAAATATACAAGCATATATTTGCTATACATATATAACTAAACTTAAAACTGAACTAATCATGCCTTACCACAGGACTATACAGAAGAACATCTCTTACTGTACAATGCGTCGTTTTGTCGTGTTTGATGTACAGTAGAAGACCACAGAAGATCCCACTTCTGCTATCAGCAACAGTGTTTCCCAATCCTGGTCCTGGAGCACCCCCAACAGGTGATTCGTATTACAATAAACCGTAAAAGTGCATGCATTGTCTGGTTGCTTTCACCGTATAAAGCAAATTTACGGGCAACTAATTAACAGGTATTTATTCTAGCACCATGCTGTCTTATTCTGTCAAAGTACTAACATTTTATTTTATTTTATTTATGTATTTAGGCTATTTATTTTGCAGTTCATTCTGGTAAGTTACATTTTTCTATAACAGCGCAGAAATGTAAAAAGTTTTAATGTGAAGAAATTGGCCTTTTTGTCACACCAACAGACAGTAACTCTGGTATCTTCATAATGAGTGCATGGGAAAATGAACAAGGGTTCTTAATCTTGCCTGAAGAGAACATAAAAGTTGTGATGTAACTTATAGGTCCATTTGTAAATCGTGCTGTGCATCGATTAGCCGGGTCATCGTTATCTAAGTTGCACATAAATTAAGGACAGACCAATCAAAGTCGTTTGACTTGTAATTTTTTTTTTCGGTGTTTAATGATTTAGCATAGACAAATGGGTTCACAAATTATTGTGAAAACTATTTATATTATAAATGAATTCTATTATCTTTCAGTCTAATTCTTATTAAAACAGGAAGTTTGGGCATGCTTACAGGTCTCGCCTCTTTTTTTAAAATAACCTGTCACAGCCACGAACTGAACTATGATTTGCTGCTTGCCAGTTAGTGGAAGCCCCAGATGACACGCCCATGGACCGCCCACTGTCTGTTAACTGTGTGTCCCCCTTTTCTTTCCTGATGATATGAGAGGACACAGGAATCGAAGCAAGATTTATTTGTAAAATGGAATGTCTTTGCTCAGTCAAGCACTGTATTTGCGCAAGTGCACCTGAGTGCGCTTAATAGATCTGCAGTTGTTCACACTTGATTAATTCAAATAAATCTTAATAGAGTCTTAAAAAATCTTAATAAAATCTGAATAGGATGCATGTGTATGTTAAATCGCAGGATGCCTCCACTGTGCTTCCTCCTTGCGGTGCAAATCGGTATTTTCTGAATATTAGACTAATTATCTTTTAAGCCCTAACTGAGCGAGCCAATAGGTACGAATATGAAACAAATTACTGTATTTAAGCAGTTTTGCAATGTCTGTGACATTTACAGATAGTCTAATATTAAGAGCTTTGTTTGAGACTTTTGCGCCATTATTTAAAATATTTTTCATTCTCTCAAAAAACCCCGCTACTAGAACGGAAAGTAGGCCATACGAACAAAATAACCTCAGACTGATTGCTTACATGTCAGTCAGATGGCTTTTCTGTCTAAAGCCCTGTTTACATGTAGTATTGGATCCATCTTTGGAAGCTCTTGCATTTAAACTACAGTATATGGCATTCTATTCCAAGGCCTGAAACTGGAAACCAAAAAGTAAAAGACTAAAACCGTCACATCACAGATGTAGGACTAAGACTAAGCGCACATTGAATATTAACTCGCTTTTTTAATAGAAATAGGCTACTGAAAAATGGCAAAGTCCTTTACAAGGAGAGATGTTCTCAGTTAAGAAGATTTGTTTGGAGCAAAAACTGTGTAGATTGGAAGAGTCATCAATATTTTTCAGACAGTTGTTTCTTCAAAACTTTAAACTCAGTAGTGTTTAATGTTCAATGGCTCAACAATACAGCATTTTCAAGCTGTTTTCATGTTGGGGGGACAAACTTCAGGACATATTGGAGAAAGATTTGGTTTTAGTTACACGCAATTTGCATCTGACAGCTCCAGTAGCGATGCTCTTGATAACAAGTTATCTACCTGCTGGTTTGGGAAAGAATATGTAACTCAAGAGTTCTCAAAAAGTTCTCAAGATCTTATAAGCGTGAGAAACGTAATCCGGAATAAAGTTCTCAAGGTAGGCCCTTAAGGTAGCTATAGGGGAGACCAGGGGCAATTGTAACAGTTTTTACATTTTCCTTCATAACTCACAGACTACTTGAAATACACAAGTCATCTTTTGATACAATAAAAAGATATAGGTGCACTAATTAATAACGCAACTGATATATTTTCACTAATAAGGACAAGACTATAATATTAAATGAAATGCAAGAAGTCAGAGTGTCCCCCTTGGGGGCAATTGCAACACTGAAAAATAAGTCATGTTAAACCAATGTATCTCAAATAAAAACCTACAAAGTAGGAACTTTACTGCTGTAGTATCTAATAATGTTACTACAGATACTACTAGGTAACTAGATTTTAATTATTTATATTTTACTCAAATACATTAATCAGCTGATGAGTCAAGAGCAGTCTTTAATGAAATGGTACAAGAAGAACTCAATTAGATCATGTGGAGATAATATTCATTTTTAAAAAAAAAAAAAGATTTAAAAGCAACACTAATCATTTTTAAATGTAGTTTTACATTTTAAATATGTTTATTTTCTAACAGAAAAGTAGCTATGTCAACGCAGAAAAACAGTGCTTACACTGAGCCCTGTGGCTATAGGGAGCAATTGTAACTCTGTTGCAGCCATGATAAAATCCCATAGGCTAGCTAGCCACACCTGTATTAGCACAGATTGTTCATGTTAATTTTCTTTCAATAACCTAGAGATAAAATGTATGTAGTTTAAATTAGCAGTCATCTAAACGTTAGACAGCAAAAGAAAAATACTGTACATCCAAAACTCAATTTTCATACCACAAAATCAGTATTTGTTTAAAAAAAAATACTTCTGAGGTGAAATGATTGTGCTCCTTTCCACAGGCAGAGAGATACTCTAACTAAGCATTTGCAAATTAAGTGTCATCACTCTAGCTTGATTCTGACTGGAGGAAGTGTGTGTGTTACAATTGACCCCGGTCTCCCCTACTTTAAATGTGGTGCTTAATTTTAAATGCATCCATATAAAATATTAGTGATTGTGTGCCAGAATACTGATATTTGATCCACAATTAAAAATGTACATAATTTAATTAAATGGCACATATATAGGACTATAATATTGCTCCAAATGTCATTTTTTGCAGTTGTGTGTTATCTGTATGAAGATCGTTACCTTCAAGATCACAGGTGGCTTTTTGTCTTCTAATGTAATTATGTTCATATAGGCTCAGTAAATCTGAGTTTCTTTTTTCTGTGGCACACAAACATTTTTGGAAGTATGTTGGTTTTGCTTAGCTACTATTGACTTTCATTGTATGGGTAAAACACTGTCATTTTTGAAAATATCTTTTTTTTGTGTTCTACAGAAGAAAGTAAGTCATACAGGTTTGGAGTAACATGAGAGTGAGTAAATAAAGAATTTTTATTTTTGGGTGAACTGTACTATTAACATGGCAAACTATTTTGGAGGCTATTGTATTAAAGGTCTGTTTCCCAGACCCATAAAATTACACTTGTTAGACTAATGATTAACAATATTTAAATAATATTTTGACTTCAGGTAGTCTAGTTAAGTAAAAACATTGTTAAAAACAGTTACAGTATGGATGTTTTTTTATGTTTAGATATAGCATCCTGAGCAACAAACACCTAGCAATAATAGGATGCTGAATTTCAGAGTACAGTCAGCTTAATTATCTTAAAAACCAGTGAAAATGCTCAAAGTGTTACAGATGTTGTACAGATTGTTACAGAAGTGTTAGAGTTTTAACATACTTTAACATTATGGTTTAAAATATAAGATTTGAGTTTAATTACTGCAATTTGTAGTTAGCCCCAAGCCATATTTAAATCTCATAAAACGTTCATTTTGTTGGTTGCTTTTCACACGGAAATGTTTTTTTTTCTGTAGATTATTCTCTAATTCCTGTTGTCTGACTCCTTGGGCTTGAGAAGTCAACAAGGGTAAATATTTGACACTGAAGAGCTCTTGGGTATTTGAGAGTGCACACTTTTCCTCGAGCATACTTCTATCTGTGGGTGTCTAATAGATTAAGGAGATACGAGAGGTCATTAGAAACTAAACTGTGTGCCTACACGGGGCTTTATTTATTCTTTGAGAGAGTGCGCCTAAATTCCAAGAGCTTGGCAAACATTTTAACTCGCTTTATACAAGTTAACATCGATACGTGAATGCAGCACGTCGCAGTTACTAACCGGCCAACGCTAGGAACCGAACCTCATATAACAAAAATAACCATTAGCCTAATAAAATCTATTAAAAAATCTGTCATTCCGAGTCTCGTCTCTATCTTGACCATTGGAAGATTTAAGAAAATTACAAACAGAGAATTTTCACAATTAAAGAAATGTTGTATTTTAATACGTCTAAAGTTATTTTAGAAGACTTTGATTAATCGGGAGTCAGCTTGAAGTTTTATGGAAACGAAAAGTCTTTTAATTCCGTTTGAAAACACATAGCCTAACTAATAATTCAGTATAGACGTAAGCAGCTAGACGTGTAGCAGTAGATAGTTGCCAGATCCCGTTCGGCCCTATTCAAAACCATGACAACAAGAAACAAGCACGGATTTATTTGAGAAAGTTAAAGGACATTGTGCGGGGGCGTCAATCAAGCATTATTTCAGGACTGAACAAATGCAAAATCTTGACTGGAACAAATGCTTCCAACGGGTCTCGGACGCGGGGCTACATTTCCCTCTTTTGTTCCCGGTCGCTGGTTGGCATGTATTTGTGTTCCTTTTTTCGCCCGACCACCCAGGACGACTAGACGAGAACGGATACTCACTCTGTTTGGGAGGGTCTATGCAGTCATCCAGAGCGCGCTCGAAGGCTCGGGAATCATCAGGACCAAATGATATGCCTAGTGCACTTACTGGTGAGGCGCAGGAGTAAGCAATAGTCCATAATGAAAAATTACTGTCTCCTTGATGCCTGGATCTTTTCCCAAATAGAAGTTCTTATTTCAGATTTCTCGCTCGTTTGGAAGAAATGACCTTCTAAGTTAATCAGAACTGATATAAAAACATAAACATCAATGTATAGTGTAATGATATAGCTGTAAAGAAACATCAAAACATTCTAGCAATAAAGATTTTTTTGTGCTTTTACAGTAAAGAGCAAGCTACTTTTCCATTAGCCATGAATATAAATTTCATTAATTACCATGTAATAACTATCACCCCACTGTACTGAGAGAGTGCACATTTAACCCGTGTTTGTGCAATAACACCTGCAATAAACGACAATACCCCAATAAACGAATTAGGAAAACCAACTCTGGGACGCTAATGGATCACTTTGTATGCAAATATACGATATGTTATTTGAGCGGGGAAAAGAAAGGAGGGCTCTTGTTGTCACTTGCCACCCAAGACGTGATTCAGCCTCAACAATTACCATTATCTGTTTCTCACTTTTCACGAATTCGGACGAATCAGTAATGATGAAGAGTGTTACCCTCCATCATTGTGAAAGTAACGGGCTATTCTTTGCCGAGTTCACACCTACCATTACAAGGATTTAAGTACACGAGTCATTGAGGTACTTAGAACCCATAAGGAGGAGAGGCCTCAAAGCAGCCACCAAGTGCTGTTTATATAAACACCGCGACATCAGTGTACACATTGTCACTTGGATGCGCGTCTTGAGAACGCACACACCACTGAGGATAGCTCTTCAAGACCGATAACCAGTCCTGGAACTAACAGCAATCCAGCGCTACAGATGGCTATTTCTAACAAGTTCAGTTTCACTGTGAGAAGTATTTTGGATTTGCCAGAAAATGACACCGAGAGCATCGCGCACCATTCTCCAGTGGACTCCTTCTCCGTCTTCTCGTCCTGGACTGAAAACGAGAGAGGACGTATATGTGAGTTCTTAAAAACATTTTCCAATCAATTTTGGTGAAAAAGTTCCTATCCTATTTTGTAATAGCATGAGGGGTTATTTCATAATTTTTTTTAAGTTTGATTCACCATTGAAGTTCTACATGTTGCTGTTGGTAACTGTAAAGCACATACATACACATATAGGTTTTTTTTCTTAGAGGATAGATAGATAAAGGCTAATCATCTTATTTTTTCTGTAGCGTCAGACGATAGCAACCTTGAGGCTTCACCAGACTCCACCGGGCCAGACGTGCTTTCAGTGGATACAGAGCACGAAAAGCGGAAGAAGCGTCGCGTGTTATTCTCCAAGGCTCAGACGTATGAACTGGAGAGACGCTTTCGTCAGCAGCGGTACCTGTCCGCCCCTGAACGAGAGCAGCTTGCGCATCTGTTACGCCTCACGCCCACGCAGGTGAAGATCTGGTTCCAAAACCACAGATACAAAATGAAGAGAGCGCGGATAGAGTGCGCTCAGGACCTCAATCAGCCTCCAGTGCTGCGCAGAGTCGTGGTGCCCATTTTGGTCCGAGATGGCAAACCGTATCAGAACTGCACTATTGATACAGAAAAAGGAAGCTGCATCGTTCCACCAACAGTACCATCCTTCAGCGTTCCAGGTTTCCAGTCTTTACAGCAACAAACGCCCTTTGCGCTTTTCCCCACATACCAGCACTTTACCAACACAGCGGCCTCCCGTCACCACTTCTGTGTTTGGTGAGATTCATTTAGGACCACACGAACTATTTTCGGGACTTACCCCACAGGACAGCGCATGGATTCCTCTAGATTCAAGTTGTTTTTAATTACATAAAGTGTTAGGTCTATTAAAGTAGTTGATAAGATGAAAATAAATAAATAAATGCTGTTTGCACATATGTGAGAACCAGGAGGGCGTAAGTGACATTTCACCAACTTTACAGGAGAGCCAAAACAAAAATTTTACCATAGTTTGATCTGACTTTGTGTACCGATTTCAATTGTTTAGAATACAAATTTGTACACTCATGGATGACAGTACTTTTGCCAGTAGAAAGAGCTCATTAAGAGGTTTCATTTGGTGTATATATCTCCATTTCACCAAAAATGTCACTTACGCCCTCCTGGTTCTCACCCCTCGATATGTTCTATTTAGTTGCATTTTGTGAGAGTTTTGTATTAATCGATGTTGTTTATAATTGCCTAGATAGTGTATTTTTGAACTGTTTGTATTTGTTCTAAACCAAAAGTTTATATATCAGTGTGAAAAAATGTTTTATGTTTTATACTGTGAATAATGTAGTGTCATAATTTGATGAAATTGCATCATCTTAAAGTGTTACACGTTTTCGTTCTTTATTCTATGTATTACAAAAAAAGAGAATAAAAAATATTTTTAGCAATTTATAGTTGTTTGAATTGTTCAAATTATTGTTGGTTTATACACATTATATTAAATATTCTGTAATCTTAAAATCACTCTTTTTAATTCGAAAGATTTTAAAATATTTAATTTCTCTTAGGATTATTATTATTATTTTATTTTATTTTTACATATGTTTAATTCGTTCACCTTTTTGTTAATACCTGCGATTGTTACATACTTTTTGTAGAAAAGATCTCAGACTGAACTGAAAAAAAGAGTATGAGAATTAGCGCACAGCAAGAGATGAGTGGCTTTTGTAATGTTAAGACGTCCACTTTCACCCAACAGAGAAGATCAAATAACCAGCTTAAAGAAAGAACCCTTATTTAAGACTCAACATAGTATAGGCAAACACTGCACAAGAAATGTAGGATGCACAATGGTTATTGATTCTTGTGTGACTGTGAAATATTCACATTCTGGCTTTTATCGTCTTTTTGCGGTATACGCAATATTAATGTACCGCATTACAAGCCTTTTTGTTTGTTTTTAAGCGTATTTAAGTCTTGGTTAAAGCTAAGGTGACTAAATAAGAAAAAAGAAGTTGTTAGATGTTCTTAAAATTGTTACCCCACCACACCCAAAAATAAATTAAGCAGCAGTTTGTCACAAATGGCACTTTGACTTTAGAAAGTTCAGGCAATTCACTGTCTGCTCCATATTTTAAAAGAGGTTGATCATTGTCGTAACATTAATGAAAGAGGCGTGATTTCTCGTGCTTTCTCAATCCAGAGCTTGTCCCAATTAATTCAGCGACCCAGTCAGTATCATCCTTGTCACCTGGCCTTTTGTCCCCTCTCTCAGTACCTTGTACTACATATGGAGGGGACTGACCGCAGCGCTCTCTTCTCTACATCTTCCCTAAAACACTTTTTTGTGTCGTCCTCTGAAAGGACCATTGTGTGGTTCCCAAAGGGACCTAGACAAAATCCGCAGCGTCTCAATTCTCGTGATGTTTAATCAGTCCCGGGTGACAAATTTATGGGCTTTAACAAGACAATGCAGTTTTAAAAGTCGTTGGGTTTTGGGAGTGACAAAGACAGGCTTTTAGAGGTCTCCGCTGGTTTATAGCAAGACTTGGCCACAGTAACATACAACGCAACAATTGCGCTTATGAAGTTATATTTTTCTCTAAAGTAGGCCTATTTAATTGTTTCTTGATTTAAGATTTATATTTATAATCATTTACCTTTCACTAAATAAACTGAAAGAAGATGAAATCAAATGCAGCTACATAAATGTTCTGTAAAATAAATAAATAAATAAATAAATAAATTATTTGACCACACCAGATAAATCAATTATAAGATACCATAATCTGGCAGAATGCTTTGGTGATATTTGATATTAAAAAAGTCAAGTTTGAAATGAATTATTATGACTGTTATCATTCTGCTTTTTGACGGTGTGCCGTGTTAAATAATAGGCTAAATACAAATGCGATTTTATGCCCCCATTGTTCTGTCAGATTTCACTAGTTAACTACAAAGTGAAATAGCGGGGAAAGAGGCGTGACATCATCTATATGTGATGTCCACCGTTTCGGTTGCCTGGCTGTAAACGGTGCAACTCTGCCACCTTGAGGTTAACAGCTTCCTGTGGTGGGCTTGATCTGATTGCGCTCAGGGGGATACGAATATGCCCATGCAGCTCTCTGCCATGAGCTGTCCCTGTTACCAACGGCATAGTTACCACTCTCCACTAGATGTCACAGTAGCACCGTGGAGTCTAAAGTTTGTGTACTCTGCTGTCAATATTTACTGCACCTGATGAGCGTCAACATCACTCACGTCCCACCGTAAACAAACGTTCAATAAAACACATAAGTAAAAATAAGCCACCAATAATATAATATAATATAATACAATACAATACAATACAATATAATATAATATATAACGCCTTTGGATAAATTAGCAACCCAGTTGGCATAATTCCTTATAGGGCTATATGCATGACCGTATATGCATATTGAAAACATTGGCCACCCAGGTAGCGCTGAACATAATTGTCCGGATTGTCAATAGGAAAAGATATTAAAAACAAGACAAAGCATACTACTAATTGCCGTTAATTGGCCATGATAGCCGTACTCCAGTAGAGAGGAGTGAGCCTGATTAAGATAATTAAGAGAGCCTTTTGTAAACTGGATCAAGTAGGCCGAACACCTTGAAAGCAACGTTGGACGCCCCATAGTTTTGACGCTAATTGTTATAATTGCACGCGCGATTATCATCACTGGTGCACAAACTACGCCCACCTGCGCTAACTTCAAACTAGAAAAATGCGTCGTTTTCTTTTAGTTTAAAGATGACAAAATTTCATTTTGCTTTAAAGGTGACAAGCGTTCTATAAAGTTTGCGTACTGGCCAAAGATGTGAACGCTGGATATTAGTTAGGCTATGTAAATATTCGTAATGTTACGAATGAAACTGTAAAAAGTTGCTAATTTGTTGTGGCATTTGATAAAACTAAAATTGTCAGTCTACGCACACACGAACATAAAGCTTTTTCGTCTTGTCAAATATTCAGACAGTGACCACCAGAAGACGCTGTATTCCCTCCTGTTAAACGTTTGTTGGCTCATCCTAATAGCTTAACATGTTATGTTATTCTGCGTCATGCATATCCTTTGGTCTTTTTCTTTCTTATTATTGTGCCGTAAACGCAGTTTGTGTTTTATTAAATGTATTAGGCATAGGATAAATTAAATATATGCATGAGTTGACCATTTTTGTTTATGTTCCTGGCTCTTCTGGACAGCTGGTTCAGATTAACACTTGAAGTGTTCCGTAAGATTGCAAAGAAACAAAGAAATACATAACGTAAAAAAGTTGCCATTTTCTGAAGGTGACATTTGAATTCCGGCAGTAAAATTAAAAATGCGTCAGAATTTTTGTTCCCTGATTTTATACTCACAATGATCTCATAATCAGTCACCGACTAATTTTTGTGTCATTTTTGGGTCTTTAGGTTAGCTACTGCAGACACTCGGAAAATAAATAGCACGGTAGGTCTATCTTTGCAAAGAGAAAAACACTCATATATTTATTTAGCCTTAACTCTATTACATATTGAAATAATTAACTAGTCTAAATCATAGATCAGTCTTCGTAACCCCTGACCGCTAAAGACCAAAAGATCAGTGGTTCCCGTCTAAATTTGCTTAAGATTTTTTTTTAAACTTGCTGTTACATTTTGTTTAGCTGTTTAGAAGATTGCGGCTTTTAAAGCAGACTCTGAATTAATGTAGAAACACGAAAGTTTACACTAAATATTTCAGTCTACAACTGATAGATCTTACCCCCACTCTCTTGAGAGTTGCATGCATTTCAAGTCATTGTTTTATCCAAAAGACATGAATTCCTGGTGTCTCAAAATGTCTTTTTACTAGCAGTTTTAAATTTGATACGCTAAACTGGTGTTATTGTATGCAAATTAATGTTAGCGCCACACGTATTGCTATCTCCGGACGAGGGAAAAAAAATGTAATTGTCTCTTTGTAAGAGTAATTGTAACAGTAGCATAAGACAACGCGTTGTTTTGTATAATAATAATAATATAATAATAATTATAATTATAATAAGAATATTAATGATAATAATAATATTAGTGTTGTTGTCGTCATTATGTATAATAATAAAGAATATTATAAAATAAAAATAGTCTGTTTTGTAAAACAAATCTCTCAAAGCCGATTTCGTTAAGTTTGCTATCCAGTTATAGATATCCAGATTCGATTCTGTAAAACAGTTCTTCTGTCCAGTTATACTGAGGAAGTTTAGGGCGTCGGGACAATGCGCATCGGTAAGCAATGCATTACTGAACTTACGCGGAGTTACTTCAGGACTTGCTCAGGTTATTTCAGCGTCGTTAACTTTACCTGAGAGCCTCTCGTCCTCCCGAGTTCATTTTCCTCAGTACCGCGCGTCTCAGCCGAGTGGATGGGAATTTGGACGAGACGCTGCCTGTATCCAATAATATCAAACGGAAATAGGCTTAATCATTTACTTGGCCTCTTAACGCGCATATGTATTTATTTATTTGTCAGTCAGTGTTCCTGAGTCGTCGCAAGGGCCCTTTGCATGTTTGAGTACGATGGAGCATAATACAAACACGCCTGCAATCACCAGAAGCCTCTTGTGGCCATTAAAAGTCAGTAGTTCAACTCAAGCTTTTTTCAGAAACTGAGTGGTTCTCAAAGTCTGAAGTCCGCATATGCACTCACATCAAGGGGCCCTTATAAACATCACTCCAACTGTCAATATTTCATCCTTTGCCGTGTTCCTTGCCGTTCTCGCAAGCCTCGCGCTGAAAATGAACTGTGGACGAATTAAATTTACGCACAGGTGTTGCCTGCTTAAATGTTTTCGGGGTTGGGGGAAGGCACGGGTAGTTGAAGACCGCATAATAGAAATTGTGCGTGGGTGCACAGATGATAGCGCTGCTTTGTATTGTTGCCCTGGCTGCTGATGCCCCGCCTCTGATGGAAGCCTTAAACCTGGCACCAAGCTAAAACAAACGAAAGTCAGCTTCGAGCTCCCACTCAAACCAATTAAGGCGGACTCCAGTGCACACTCATACGTTTCCATCCTGCTGCAGCGACGGTGAAACAACAGGAACAGAGGAGCTGGCCAAAAAAAAGAAGGAGAGATTGCCTTGCCTTCTAATTTCTCCCTTTCCAACACAGAACAATGTCGATGAGCCCTAAGCATACGACTCCTTTTTCTGTATCCGATATCTTAAGTCCTCTTGAAGAGAGCTACAAAAAAGTGAGTATGGAGGGGAACAACTTGGGGGCTCCTCTTGCCTCGTACAGACAACCCCAAGTCACGCAAGCGGCGATGCAGCAGCACCACATGGGCCACAATGGAACAGTACCCGCTGCCTACCACATGACTGCAGCTGGAGTTTCCCAGCTGTCACATACAGCCATGGGGGGCTACTGTAACGGGAATTTGGGCAACATGAGCGACCTGCCGGCCTATCAAGACGGCATGAGAGGCAGCACGACGGCCACCAGCTGGTACGGAACGAATCCCGACCCACGCTTCTCTACAAGTACGTGAGATTGACCCTTTATGTCGTATTTCCAAGAACTGTTTGTGAATTTTGAACGATAGCTATTTTAAAATATATTAAACATGTCAGCTACGATTTTTTTTTAAATTCATGCTGCTCTGTAAAACTCCAAGTGAACGTGGGGCTTTTGACAGTGTTGAAGGGAATTATGTTAAGACAGCCGCACGTTAAACGCGCCAGGTGTTTTATCTAAACCCAAACAATCTGCAACAATTAACAGACTCTTAACTGCAGTTCCAGTGTTTGTCCAAAACTAGGAATTTAAACAAGAGACGATTGCGTAATTGTGCACAATCGCTATATTCGCTCATCCTGTTGTAGCTCGCTGAGCTAAAGAGCGTTTGTATTTTCTGTAGTCATCATATATGATACTGAACCTGCGCTGTTTGTGTCTGCTGTTGTTGTCAAATTGCAAAGCTAAATAGGACTGTTCTTTTTGCAGTCTCTCGTTTCATGGGTTCCTCGTCTGGCATGAATATGGGCAGTATGAGCACGCTGAGCTCACTGGCGGATGTTGGCAAAGGCATGGGTCCGCTGACCAGCACGCCTCGCAGGAAGAGACGAGTACTCTTCTCCCAGGCGCAGGTGTACGAACTTGAGCGACGGTTCAAGCAGCAGAAGTACCTCTCCGCGCCGGAAAGGGAACATCTGGCCAGCATGATTCACTTGACTCCGACTCAAGTTAAAATTTGGTTTCAGAACCACCGATATAAAATGAAAAGGCAGGCCAAGGACAAAGTGTCCCAGCAGCAAATGCAACAAGACAATGGCTCCTGTCAACAGCAGCAACAGTCTCCGCGGCGGGTGGCCGTGCCAGTGTTGGTGAAAGACGGAAAGCCATGCCAGGGCAGCAGCCATACACCCAACACTGGTGTACAAAACCACCATCACCAGGGGGGAAACGTCATGATTATGTCCAATAACACTTCTTCAATGGGCCAGCATCAGAGTCAGGAGGTAGGCAGCGCCGGCCAGTCCCCAGATCTGGGTCAACACGCTGCAAGCCCCCCATCTCTCCAAACCCAGGTATCCGGCCTGTCGCACCTAAACTCTTCCGGTTCCGAGTACGGAGCTGCCTTGCCCTGCTCCGCTCTGCTTTATGGCAGGACGTGGTGACATCGGAACAGACAATAACACAAGAACAAAATGACAGGTGGATGCAGACAATCTGTATACCCTGCTCGAAAAGACCATGAGAACAGTGGTTGCGCTCTGAAATCATTGTCTCCTTTCTGGAGGGAGACTTGACAAGGCTACAAGCAACACGAGGATTGCCAAATGTCAAAGGTATCAAATCTTTTATTTTGAGGATGAGCGCCAAAACACCATTAAGAAGATGGAATTATTTATATACGCTAGATTTTAAATGGAGACTGATTTAAACACTAAAATCAAATATTCTGTCATCCTGTTGGATTTAAAAAAAATGTCCCGACAATGAAGACATCTCCCCTCACAGTTAGACTGCTAAATACCTTTCATGATTTCTTATAGATTTCACTGTAAACGTAGCTTGTATATTTCTGTAAAAGGTTTGGACTGATTACATAGTTTTTAGCGATATGTATATTGTACAAAATTTTTATCGATATTAAGGGTCACATGTTTTTTCAGTTTCATTGTTATTTGTACGTTTAATTTTCTTGTAACTTATATAGATATTTGACTTAAACGCAGTCATACAATCATATTAATAAATTATGACAATAATAACAATAGCCTAACAATAGCTACGTTTGTTTTAAATTTGGGTGTAAGAATCAATCACTCGGCGGTGCTAAAAGTGGGAGCTGACCAATTTAATTGGTCTTTTTTTTTTCTTAAAGAAAACCAGTTTAAAAGTCATCAAGCTTCCACACAATTAGCCATTAAGTTTGTATAAGCTTTCTGAATACGCATTAGAAGGATTTTTGCTGCAGTCGCTCGTTGTTTGAAATCGACAGTTTCTACTGTTTGTATTGGATCTCCCTTCAGTGTGACAGGTTTGTGGAGCTGGATTCTGCATCACAGGCCTTCTAGTAAAGTGTTCATTCTACAAATAGTTATGTAGTTTTCTGTGTGTCGCAACACCCCTGGAGTCAAACTTAGTACCCTAAATGTTTTGGGAGTTTTTTTCGTCGTGTCTAAACGTTCATACAATTGACAAAACCCGGGATCTTTTTAAGTTGAAAATGAAACACGCGTTTTGTGCAATTTTTGCACTAAACAATTATTAAATATTTTAAAATGCACATATAAAAACATACTAATATTTCATACTAATTTGGTTGTAAAAATTATTTGCAACAATCAATTTTAGATGCCGAGCTAATTGTATTTAACTTAAATTAGGCTATTATCACTTTTTCTAAGAAAAAAGTTTTTTGTAGAGATTTCTTTTTGGAGCGTGTTCTTTGTCGTAAGAGAATGAGTCAGTGCAGGTGAGGTCTCCACTCCTTGTGAGAAACTCCCATCAAACAAACGGTCCTAAAAGCTAATATATCAATCACATCGCTGTACAAACAGCAACATTCTCCTAAATAACTTTGCAAGACGAAATAAACACACTTATCAGAGCGCTGTCCATCAATATCGTGTTTGTGAAGATCAGAGGTAAAATCAAATGCCACCGTGTTTAGGTATTGATAAAGACCGTAAACATGTGAGGGGCGCGGTAAGATTGACTGAGGTGCCTGCTAGAACATTTGAAAGTGCGTGCCGTATGATTCTCTGTGTGTATGTGGGACTTGCTAGTGGCAAGTAAGAAAAAGAGATGTTGTCCACAGACAGAAATAATTCAGTTAAATATGATAGAGATATTTCCATTACACTCTTTGGCCAGTTCAGAATAAAAAAAATACATTTAAATAAATAGCCACAAATGGGAAAAAGCTACTATTTGCTACACACAGCAATCGGTTGTGAGCTGAGAGGCCGCGTGTCTTTGACTTTCTTTCTTTCTTTCTTTCTTTCTTTATTGCTTTCCTATAGCATCCTAATTATTTTTCCCTTCATTTTTTGGTGGCCATGACTCTTTTCGAAAAACATTTTGGACTTCTCTGATTTATAAACTCTTTTATAGATTTTTTTTTCTTGCCTCCGTGATCACAAGGAATGGTACGGTATCCAGATTTGGGAACCATAACTATCTTTTATGTGATGGCAAATTATTTGTTTAACTTTTCAGTTGTATTGAAATTATAAAGCTTTGTTTTGTTATTTAAATTATTTTAACAACTTTTTTCAAAACTAAACAATTGATATCATTACTTTTATGACATAATTACACTGTTCTCTTCCCCTCATAATTCGAAAAAATATATAATTTGCTAAATCGACCAAAATAATATTTGTAGAATAAAACTATCCTTAGGACCTGTGATTAATCCCAGGCTTATGATGGATGATAACTGTGTTCAGTCATTTAATTGCCCAAGTTTCTTTTTGCTTGACAAACCAGAGTTGCAGTACATTGACTGATCTTTTGTATGACTCTCGATATATGTGTGGGGGAAAAAAACTTTAGTAAACTGTGCGCTATTTGGACTGATATTTTGTAGACTACACCGCTCCAACTGCTATAGTAGTAGGCTAACTCTAATTCAACTATTGATGCAAAGCAAAACTTTTACAACTAGGCCATTAGGCCAAATGCTCGGTATGGCCCTTGTTGCTGTTCTCGCCTGGGTTTTTGTATCTTTTAATCGCAAATAAAACCCTCTGTATGTAGTAAACCTTCAAGTGATGAAGGTATTTATGTGAAGCTCTCGCGCCAATAAGCGGGCAGTGGGGCGCGCGTTTTAATGACTCACTGATTGTAATGGCGCTCTTCTTTTCTGTGAAGGGTCATTAAATCAACAGATCATTTTGTCGATTATGTCCGAAATTATACTTTCGAAGGCCTACAGATTCTTCTTTTACTTGCACTGATACTCAATTATATGTAACCTCCACCTAAAACTCAAAGAAATATCTACACAGTGTCTAAAAATACAAGATCAATAGGCGAATACCAGGATATTATAATGTGATATTTTTCATCCAACCTGGAAAACAAAAGGTTTGAGAATTTTAATTATTCGTTTCTTAAAAGGCATGCTAGTTAGTTTATCGTAAAGTTTAATTTTCAAGGAGTGAAAACTGAAAGTGCCTATAGAGTACATGTCACTGCAATGTTAATGATCTGCAGTAGGCTATTTAGACAAATGTTTGAGGATGTCTGCTATCCTAACCGTGCGTACTTACATCGCAAGGTTGGATAAATTGATTAACCACATACATAAAATAAATGTTCATTTTATGGGCAAGTGAGATTTTCTCTTTTATCCGTTGTGCAAATTCAATCATTTTCCACAGCAATCTACCGGCGCCGAAAGAGTCTATTAGGATTTCGGGGATTCGTTTTGTTAGAGCTCCTCTGAAAGACTCCAGATTACATTAACATGTCTGAGGCTCGGTGTGTGGTCTTTGTGGGGAGCTTGTAGCTGTTGAAAATGACTTGTTGGAAGCGTGTATGCTCTCATCACTCTCACTCAACACACGTTGCACAACTGCGGACTGTCCTCGAGGCTTTGGGTGCAAAGGTCCCAGTCACCTCCCTGCAATTAGACCCCAATCTCAACGCAATTCCCTGCTTATTCTAGGGTGTAGTTCGGAGAAAGGGGTTGACATACACTGTCTGAATTTATAGCGTATTTATAGCGTACAAAACATAATCATACATATTTGGCATTATTAAGATATTTCATATAATAATGTTATTTATACATTATTAATAATTAGATGGAGCAATGTCCTACTAAGATTTTTAAAAAGCAGAAAGAAACATGTCGTGTTACCTTAAATAAGCCTTTATGCTTACACTAATAACCAATAATCATGTCAACTGATTTTACTCAAGCGACCATCTTTTATTTACACCGCTCGCTGATTTGAAACATGTTCACACAACACAAACCTCTTTCAACCACACCTTCGAAAAGTAAGGTTATGCAATGATTTGCCCACCTTATGTAGTATTTTTAGTTCGCACTATGTCATTTGCTGTGGAGCTGTCCGGGGTGCTGAATTTTATTCCGCCAGCATTTCCATGTAAACTATACCTAATTAACAATAACTGTATTTCCAAACACATCAGTTTCAAAGTAAATCACAAAAGTATAACTTAAACCACAAACATGGTTTAAATGAAATGCTTAACTGGACAATCTACAGTCCGCAACTGAAATTTGGCATTAAATTCTATTATAAAGACTTGATTGTTTAAAGTTACACAGCCAAAAACTTAATTACTTGAGTCTTTAAAACTGTAAGCCAAATGGACAGAGAAATGCTCTACAAAACTTTCGAATATACCTCATCTTCCGTGTTTAATCTAAATGCATCTTAAATGGGGTTTGTAAAAGCAAAGTAACGAAAAGAAATTAAGATGTGCAAGGTTGGTTTTCGTGTCCGACTTCCAACACCTCATTCTTAGACCAGCTTCATCTGAGTATATGCATGACAAATGGCACAATTACACATTAACTGCAATCACCTCCTTTAGTAAATCTTATTGTCAACTAGTAGCAAAAATATATTTAATTGTCCAGCATTTATCTGCTTCTTGAGGCCATTGTGCTGCGCACGCAGACGAGGGTCATTTGCAGGAAGTAATACTTAGTATGCAGCGCGGAACACAAGATGCAGTAATACTTGACCTTTCAGTGTAATTGTGGCACCAGTGAAATGCAGCGCATTCAGCCTTATGTGAATGGAGCCTTTCCCATCCAATGAATAAAAACTTCCCATCTCTTTACTGTTTTTTATTTTGTTTCTCCTCAAAGAAAATTACTTTTGTAATGTCAGTGCCTTTTAGTATCCTGCAATTTAAATGGTCAAATCTACACTGAGGCAAATTATCATGAACAACAGAAATGTTCCGAAAAGAAAATAAACCATTTCTTGTTAGATGTAGGGAAAGATATTAAATTGATGAATCACCCGGATAATGACCATTTGATCATTTGTTTTATTTCGCTTTTATAGCAAAATCTTGAGGACGGCCCACATACTGTAAGACTGGGGAGTCATAAATTAAAGATTTCTGCGAAATGGCATTCAAATAAAAACAGAATTGCTTACAATTATACGAAACCATGTTTTTAAGGCAGTTTTTTCCTGCATGTGTCAGGCAGTATAAACGTTCTTCTTGCTTAAGACTTCAGCCATTATGCTTAATGATTAAATGCATCGAGTATGCTCTATATGACATATCATAGCAGCCCTTTGGCCCCTTTCTATCCATAAAAGTCTGGGGTGTGCAAAGAGAGAGAAGACAAGTCGGTAACACGTCTTCTGAAATAACAAGCTTCTGTGAATAAGGATTTTATTTTAATGTTCTACAATGTCGGAGTGGCTCGTGCTGCAGCACGCGGGTCATGACTCAATAATGAAATTCTGAGCAGACAAGAGTCGCTCCAGCGCAGTCTTGTACTGTACCAGCGGGAGTCCTTTGGTGATCAACGAACCATCACTAACCGTGTTAACACTTCCTCCCCCGCTAAATAACATGTAATCACCTCACCCCACTGCTATTTTGATCAACTTTTTGTCACTTAAACACTATCGGATTGCTTAAGCGTGGTACAACAAAAACTATTAAAACAACATCAATATTTAACATAGCGGATATAAACCATTAGTCTGCAGTCACCGCCAGCCATCATTTTTAGGACCCAACAATCTATCTAGATAATGTAAATAAAATATATTGAATTGCATATACTGATGTTTATTAAAAAAAAAAAAGCCATGTTTTAGGCTATCAGGTATAGAGCTTTATGTCAGTTACATTTAAATTAACTGATTTTATTCGCTTGAAAATATTATGCAATGTAATTGTGAATTAATCTGACTACAGGTACACAAACAAGCCTGACTACAGGTACACAAACAAACCTCAGAGGTTTGTTTAGGGAGACTTAGAGGTCACTTAGGGAGACATAGTTTTCATTTTTGGGTGAACTAACCCTCGAAGGGTCAAGGTTACCACTTTTTACAGTGTTTGTGGTGCAGGGCTTATTTAGCATGCAATCTAACATCACATATGAATAGAACTAAATAAGAAGCATTCTAAATAATTTTCTGCATTAAGTTCTATAAGAAAAAAAGACAGTGTCACTCAATGTACATTTGGAATATTGGCTAATAAATGAGTAAAAGAAGCAAATTGCAGTATAGGCTAAGTTTCGCTTTAGTCCCATTGCATCTGGTCAATCGTTGTATAAAAATGACTCGAAAAATGTGTCTATGGAGAATGTCAAAAGGCATGTATAATAGTGCACAAACTATTAACATTCCTTAATAGTTTCCATAAGACTTTTAAGCTATTATAAGTAAAAACCTTTGCATGCTGTCATGTCAGGCCTAAATACGACCGAGCTTGAGTCTGAGGAACACAATGAGTATACCGCACAACTGTGAAGAATTGGCCTGTAC
>JAFVLL020037988.1:0-24309 GCA_021397915.2 Tor tambroides
TTTTTGCTATATGGAATGCAAAAACTTTGAAGCTCAATATCTCAAAACCACTCAGAATGCAGATAGAACCTTATAATTCCAAGGCGACGAACTGTCAATATTTTGTCGTGCAACCCTTAGCCTTAATGACAACCTGTAGTCTCCTGGGCATGCTGTCAACCAGATTCATGCAAACCTAAACTTCAGTTTTTTTCCCAGACTCGGTCTGAATAATTTTTGGTCCCAAATTTGTATCAGTTTTACTGGTAGTCCACTGTATGAAGAATTTTTGGTTATAATATGTCACAGTTTACTTTATTTTGCTATCCTCACTTAAATGAACTTTAGTGTCCTGCATCCACTAGTAAAAAAAAAAATATCAAAAATTAAATCTGTTGTTTGAATGATATTTGGTTTGATTGTATATCATTAGGTTATTTTCACACTTAATTATGCCCATTAAAATGTATTTTACAAGTTTTTGTTACTTTCACTGTTCATTTTTTTTGCTCTATGGTACATCATCTTTAATTTAATAGCATTAGAGCTGCTCCATTGCAGCGGCTGAGTACTGTAATCGCGCGTTTTGCTGTAGTAATGCAGGGAACCACTCGTTATAAATCTCCTAAATGTGATATTCTCAGAAATAAGTCTCGTTTTTTTCATCTGAAACATGCTGCGATTTATATTCCAAAGCCACTCATATAATGCAGAATCACTCACGAAGCAAGCAAAACACGCGCAACGCGTGCACGTATTTGTACTGGTGCAGAATGAGAGTGAAGTACAGAACAGCCTAGCGCATTTCAAACAGGCTGTTAGTTTCACTTTTGCCAGAAAGTTGTGTATGCTTAAGGTTGAAAATAAATGATGTTTATAGTGAATGCCCCTATAAATTGTCTTATATTTACGATTTAGTTTTAAGTGAAATGATGCATGTGCCAAGTGAGCGAACATCAATAAAGAACACGCAACAGAAGTGCGCACGTGCTCTCTCTCTCTCCCTCTCTCCCTACCGTTAAATAACTTGTGCATTGTTTTACATACTTGTTTTTGACATATCCGACCGAACTACAAACTATCCAGTGACGTCTGTGAGAAAGGGATATTCACTCAACGAGCTCGCGCATCTGCGTCGCCGCGCGCTTAATCCACTCAGCGTGCTTTGCTTAGCCCATCAGCTCGTGCACATCAGCTATACAGGCATTAATACTGAATGTTTAACATTAAATTCATTGCACACACATACTTTGTAGACATCCTTAATCTCTAATAACTCCATTCTGCTATCTGTTGTTCTGTTATCTGTGTTTCTTTGTCTGAATATGGCACTTATCACTTGCTGTGTGGTATCGGGGCATTTTAACGAGTAAGAGTACAGGAGCTCAGTATCGGTCCCGATATCGGTATCGGTGCATCCCTATCTAAAACACTATTTTTGCTATTCCTCATACAAATTCTGTCCAGTATTGGCTCAGACTAGCATACTAATCATAGGCAGTTCTTTGTAATGTAGCTTTGGGTTAACTTTAAGGAATGTTAATGGCTAAGTTACCTTAGCATGCTAATTTTTGTGCATAGTAGTAACTAATACTTGTGTGTTCATTCTCACCTTAAAAGATTTCCTCTGCATCAGGTCAAGCGTGTGTCTTCTAGGTGGCAACCAGTTGGTAACCCTCTTAGACAGCAGAGTTATTGTCCGATTATTAAATTGCAAGATCAATGTGAATAAAATTTCACTCACCAGCTAAAAAGTTCAACACTATGTGTTTAAAGTAAAAGTCTGAATGTCTTGTTTAATGTAATGTGTCTATAGATGAGATCCAAGCAGTCAATATTTGTTGAATGTGTCTTTTAATATCAGTTCCGTTACTCATACTCAGTTTTTAATCAAAATAACATTGCAGTGATGAAACAATAAAGTGGCTTCTCTCTGCTGAACTGCTGCCTAAATCTTTTAAAAAGACAGTGGTGTTTATCACTTTTTCTACATCTCACTGAAAAACTTGGAAGTACAAATTTAGCACATATATATATATATATAATCTCCTTTATAATTAGTGGCTTTAGCTAAAAGAGCATGTTTTCTTTTCACTGCAAATTAGAATTGCCGTGGTAGTCAGCGTTATTGATTTTACAGTGTTCGGACATACACCGATTACATTTCTTGCACTCTGCCCCCACCGTCAAAAGCAAAAGAACCTATTTGGCATTATTTTCGTGGTTAATATAAGTCAGTTTGTCTTATTGTTGTGATTTTTAATTAAACATAATAATAATAAACCACAAGCTAGGCATATGTTTTAAAGTAAGGGGAAAAGATCTTTCATTTGTTAGTGTTACAACACTGGTATATACAGAGACACTCACATGACATGCAGGAAAATATATATTGTTGCCACGAATTTTTCATTCCCATGTTTGAATTAAATTGTGGCCATGAATTAGGAATTTGTTCTCATTTTATTAGGGAACGCAGGAGTAATAGTAATGTTTAAAAGCATTACTAATCTTGTTTTGAATACTATTTTGAATATGCACATTTATGATAAATGGCAAATTGAATGGAATGACTGCATATATAACAAATTATATGAAGTGAACCCAGTGCTAAATCAAAGAGTTAACTGTTATTATTTTGGTTGAGTAAAGATGTAGAATAGGTCACACATGGCTCTCTCATTCATATTTATTGAAAGGGGAAGAAAAAACAGTTTGTGATTTATGTAAGAGTCTTTTGTGTACAAAACATATTTTAGTAGACTGTCTACTAATGTCTACAGAAAGGTTTCTCCTGAAATAATTTTAGAATTTTTAGTCATATAGTAAGTTGAACGGCTGTATATAATTGTTATTATTATTATTATTATTTTTTATTTATTTTTTTTGTATGTTGACTTTTTTTAAACAAAATTGCTAAATTATTTTAAACATTATATTGAAACAATATTGATTGAATTGTTTGAATTATGCAATTGAATTGTTTTTGCCATAAATATAGCCATTGCTGTTGACATAGCATTAAATCATAAATAAATCCTAATCTTTTTGTGATTTATATCTTTTCAGGAAGTATGTCAAAAATTACTGAAAAACCTCCATAAATACCACAAGAATTACTATCCCATTCTACAGTGTCTGCACTCTTTGACCTCATCACTGCCTAAGTTTCCTCTGGGAAAGCATGTAAGTACACCTTTTGATAACCCCATTTTACATTGTCCTTGTTACATGTATTTATTACAGTAATAACAGTAAATAATGCATCATATGCAACTAACATAAACTAAACCCTAATCGTAACCCTAAAGAAAGTGCATGATTTTAAATTAATATTGCTGGTAACACTTTATTTTAAAGCTGCAGTCCGTTTTTGGTTAAAAATGATCCGAAATCAATATTTGAGCAAGTAATAACCAGCCAGTGTTCAAAACTGTCACCTTACTTTAGCCCGATTCACAATGGTTAACTTATAATAATGTTTTCTAATTTGAGTGGTACTGGTAGGAATTTGCGGGAAATTAAACAAAGTTTACCCAGCTAATAGGCTATATTCCTGCAGGTAATGGATCGTTTATAGCCTTTTCTCACAGTAGCTTGAATAATTAAACTTAATCATTTTTATGGTGGATTGTAATCCAGAAAGGATTATGTGTTTATGAAACACACGTGACTGAAATTAAATTATATTCCAGTTTTAAATGTGCCTGGGATTACACAAGATTTGTATTTTAAAGAGAACCAGTTCGAAGGAAGAATAATTTGCTTTTTGGGAAAAAAAGCATTTCTTTATATGGAATTCGAATGGTATGACAATTTGAGTTTAGACTGTACAGAAATTGAAATCTACATGCTAATACGCACTATATACACATAGTCATGCAATGCTGATGTTAACATTAACAATTTGAGAACACAGTATAACAATAATAATAATTTGCACGGTTTGGTGTGATATGAGCTAAGTGATCGCTAGATTTAATCACCATTGGTAGTGCGATTTATTGTAGTGCGCTTTTTCCTCAGTTGGTCAGAACAAACGTGACAGACTTGTTCAGATGACAATATCTGGTGAAAATTGTTATTTGGGTCATATATTCCAAGACGTAGGCTAGTACTACAGCTACAGTCCTTGTTGCACCTTACATGTACTTACTATTATAATAACAATAAATTATGCATAATTACATGCAAGAAACCCTAAGACGAACCCTGTACATGTAGTTAATTATTATTATTACTCTGTATTTAAATGTATAATTGTGACAACCTTACAATAAAGCGTAACCAACCTTTTCAAAGCAAAGTCTTTTGTATATGTATTAAATAACAATCCCTCATAGTTAAGGCAATTGTAGCTTCTCTGTGTGAATATGGGACTCTTATACACTCTTAAGCACAGCACAAAAACTCACTGAAGCTTATAGAAACATAGTGCTTTAAAACCATTCAGGCACTTCATAGCCATTCTCAAATCAACTCCTGTGGCCTTATGGCGTAATAAAGTGTCCATTGGGTGTAATTTTTAAAGTGTCCCCTTAAGAATTTCACCAGAAGTAGTAGGTCATCTTGGTACAGCTGTTGGCTGGCTTTTTTGCATAAAGGTAAACTTTGTCACACTGCTAGAAACACACATTGACAGCAACATGATTGCATGATTTTCAGTGGAAAGCTGATGACTACCGGCAACACGAGTGAACGTGACTTACTGGCGACAAGATGTAGGCATGACCAGTGACTTGAGAAAGTTGACAAATGTTTGACTTTATACAATCGAAAATTGCCACTGTGACTTTTTTTTTTTTTTTTTTTTTTTTTTTTTTTTTTTTTTTTTTTTTTTGTTAGTTTTGATTATTGATATAGATTTTTTTTCACTGTATTTACAGCTAAATAAAGTGACTAGACTGTTTTACTAACAGCTTGTGCCAGCGCAAACCGTCTTTTGGAGTTAAAATAGTACTGTCAGGTTTTACTAAAGACGCTCAGTGAAGAATTAGAGCTGAAAAGGTGTGGACACCGTTATTTTTGCGCCTGACCTTGTTGAATATGCATTTGTAGGAGTTTCCTTTTCAGACGCAAAATTTATGGGAGGAGAGTATTCAAATGAATCGCGCAAAGCATTTTACTAATGTTTGCACTCCTCAAATTACTGGCATTTGCGCCATTATTTAACGCCCCAAAAAAGCATGTCTTAAACTATTTTGTGCTTGAAATGGCTGCAAATATTGTTGCTAGGAGGAGGCACTGCAGTGAACAGAGAACGCGTGGTAGAAGGGAGAGGATTTTTTTCAACATGTGTTAATTTATTTGGAATGCCAGAAGAACACATTATCCGAACATATCATTTGCCAAGCCATGTTATTTTTAATTTGCTTCAGGAAATAAAAGAAGTCTTGAAACCCTCAACTAGCACTCATGCAATACCAGGTCTATCAAAACATCTAGCAAACCTTCATTTTTTGGCCTCCGGTTCTTTTCAACGTACTGTGCCTTCTTTATTTGCGACTAAGCTAATTTGCGCTGCGCTTAATATATTGCGTTGGTCGATATTTAAATGTAAATTTCCCCTCCCATCAGCGCTGTTTAGGAATTGTGCTCTTGCGCTAATTTGCCCTGTTTAGTAAAACCGTCCCTTTTTGCTTCTAGATACGAGAACTGCATGTATCCTGCATTGAGAAGAATTTGTGGGAGACAGAGGAGTATGACTCAGCCTTGCAGCTTCTGAGGTGACTTAGTCTACTGTCTGGTCAGAAATAAATAAATGTCAGTGTCATTCTTCACTCTTAGTTCATATTTCTTTTGCAGGATTCTAGCAAAAGATGAGCTTGTTGCAGCTCTACGGAAGTGTGCTGAAATTCTTAAATCTGCCAGTACCAAGAGAATGCAAAATGTTTTGCAACAATTGGAAGATTTTATTGGCAGATTGGAAGCGCTGGAGGGTAAGTCAGACACAGTGTGTTTCCCAATTTGCTTTTTTCCGTGGAATTACCAGGGAAACATTTGGGATGCTGTTTTTTTTTCTCTTAGCAAATTATTTACAAGTCACATCAAGAAATTTATTCAGAAAACATGTTTCCATGGTAGTTTTGCACAATTTCTTACTGAATAAAACATTTTATCAGATCGGATAACTGTTTTATCTGAATTTTTGTGCATGTTGGTGTTTCCATCCAACTGTTTATTGCTAGAATGCTGTTTAAAGCCCGATTCGCATGGTAATTGTTTCTCATATGGACGTCTGTAGAAATAAATTTACATATCACCTCAGTGATAAAACTCATGGATTCGGATGGCGATTTATTCCCAGTGGAGGAGCGAGTTCTGTGATCCTGCGAACCCGGGAACTCGCTGCTCACGTGGCCAGTCACATGATTGTCTGCTGTAAATAAAATTCATTTTTATTCTTCTTATTGTGTAAAATGTATTTAAAAATACCTATTATGTAAAATGTATTCTTATTATTCCAAGCATATTTTATAATATATAATCCTATTTATTATTTGATTATTTAAATCTCCTGTTTAAAAATAGGAAAATAGACACGCTATTATAATTATATGCAATATATATCTGTTTATAATACACATTTTAAAATTGTATTGCATACCTGCTGCTGTCATAAAGACCCATTCCGAATGTTGACGTGCTTTTTTTTCTCTTTCTGCTCTCACTTGTTGTGGTGGAGCAGTTATGAAGTATTGTTCTTTTAAATACTTTCTTGCATTTCAGAAATAAATATGTATGCAAATTACACCGAAGTACAACGTTACAGTGTTTGGGAGTGCTCAAAAAGGGTTTAAACACTGAATTTTGAATCGATTTTTTCTCGTAAACTCAGAGATGTGGATTCGGACGGCAATTAAATTACCACACGACCTTGGTGTTTGTCAAAAAACAGTAGGTAATTCGGCCGGGGATTTTTACAGAGGTGGTGAGAGAAAAACACAGACATCCTGGATTCGGACGGCATTAAAATCACCAACTACCCCCTGTAAATGGTGAAAATCTGAGAAACAATTACCGTCCGAATAGGGCTTTAGACACAAAAGATGCTTGTACATGTATGTGCACTGTATTATCAGCATATTCTCAGCTCTAGTATATATGTGGCAATGTTAGTAAGCAGCTCAGCTTTTTCTTGCCAGCTGATGAACATTGAAAACATAGACAACTAATCAGAATCCATGCTGTTTTAAGCGGCAGACAACATATCTGCAGTACACGCTTATAATAAACAGAACATATTCATTAGCATTATTATCATTATAGTATTGAGTAGATCTAAATCTTTCTTAAAATGATAGTGTTACAATAAATTAGTTTTTGCCTCAAAGTTGATGGGCATGATGGGCATACGGGGCAGTCGTGGCCTAATGGTTAGAGAGTCGGACTCGTAATCCAAAAGTTGCGAGTTCGAGTCTCGGGCCGGCAGGAATTGTAGGTGGGGGGAGTGAATGTACAGCGCTCTCTCCACCCTCAGTACCATGACTGAGGTGCCCTTGAGCAAGGCACTGAACCCCCAACTGCTCCCTGGGCGCCCACTGCTCCGGGTGTGTGTTCACGGTGTGTGCGTGTTTGGATGGGATAAATGCAGAGCACAAATTCCGAGTATGGGTCACCATACTTGGCCGTATGTCACGTCACTTTCACTTTTGTCACTTTCAATTTTATGTCTTTCACCGGGGGAGCATGTTTTATATTTTCTGAATGTGATTTTTGCCTGAATCTGTTTTCTGCATTATAGTGTAGTTTTACTGTAATGACAGGGGATGCAATAATTCACTTATATTTCCTTTAGTTGTTAAAGATGGTAAAAATGGAATTTACCTTTTATGGTAAATTGGTTAATTTTAGAATTTTTCATGATGTTCATAATTATTTATCATTTGTAAACATTTGCAAAAAAAAGTGCATTTAAAAATTCATGATTAGATGCACAATAACCTTAGTAATACATTGCTTTATCTGTCAGGTGTCTCTTCAGAAGATTCTTCTGGAAATGGCATCATCTCAGGAAAAATGGAATATCAGAGAACAGATCTCTTTCAGCTTCAAAAGGCATAGTATTTGTTGTCTTACTTGGCTATTCAGGATTTTGTTTACCACAGATTTATTTATTTTAAATATTTTGAGAGTGTAGGGAGGCCAAGTCAATTATGTCATTTGCTGTGCTTCATGGGAGTGGGTGGAGCTAAAGAGTGCTATGTGATTAGTGGAATTTTTTTGAACAGCATCATGAGTAATGTAGTTTTTCACCCCAAATTCCTCAGTTAAAGATGATTATATTAATGTTGATATTGGTTTGCTTTTATCATTACTGTAGCACCTCTGGTTAAGTCTGGAATTCAGTGCATAACGTCTAGTATTTTAAAATCTGATCAGTTTTTAAAAGTTGTGTAGTGTATTCCAGTCTTTTAGAATCCAAAGATGCTGTTGTTTCTTTTCAAAGTTTTATTTTGTCATTGGAAAAGAATTATATTAATGATTATATAAACAACAGCTATACCTAGTATTGTAAAACTTCAGAACTAGGCAGTGTTAATGTAGTATACTAGCAATTCAACTAGCTGGAACATATACTAACCAGAAATACAACACCAAGCAATAAGCCAACAATGCCAAGTAGTGTTGGGCGATATACTCAGTTGTCATATCATCCTATTGTCAGCCTGTGAGATCGCCGGTACACGATGTTATCGTGCTAATTTTTTTAATTATTTACTTAGTTTCATTGCCAGAAAGTGAACCAAGTCCAGTGAAAGGCTGATAGCAGCTTTATGTTTTTAATATGACTGAATTTGTATTTAACATGATAATTTAATAGAAACATTGTAAGTTACAAATTATAATGCTTATATTTCCTCACTTATTCAAACAGCAGCTACAGAAAACGAGCAAAGAACATTTACATTGCCAAATAACATCACTGACTTCAGTCTAGCACGAGTTTATGCACTTTAAGAAAACACTCCCGTTATAATCAGTGAAGCTATCTACACTGTATGATGGATAAATCTCTTAGACATAAATCGCACATACATTTGCACTTTGTTGTTTATGATGAGAGAATTCACAAGAGAGTTGAATTAAGTCAGCAAGCACGCGCAATGAACAACAAAACTCCGCTGTTTCAGCGATGACTCATCTGAGCGCCTCTGATTGGCCATTGCATTCATAAACTCAGCGGAATCGTGTGTGATTGGTTATAATGTGCAACACTGTAAAACACGGAAAAAGAAATATGATTGAACAAATAAGCCTTAATATTAATTAAATAGTATACCAACCCAGTAATAATAATAATAATCGTCTTGCTATTGTCAGTGGTATCAGCCAAAGGCGATATATCTGACTATCGTCAATACACGATGCTATTGTCTATCTACACAACCCTAATGCCTAGCAAGATAACTTGCATTGCCTTCAATAGTATATTTTACACTGGATGTGGCACAAATGCCTCGTTATTTCTGATGTACTCCATATGATTGCGCTACATTCACCAACAGGACAAATGGATTTGGAATGTTCACTTTGACACATCTAATGTAGACTGCCTCAAATCGCAACACAACATGGCATTGAAATTTTTATTACTCTTTGTTCAAGCTCTTGCAGTGCTCTCTTGGCAGGTCTTCCAGCCAGTTCTGTCAAACCTTTACAATTAATCCAGAACGCGGCAGCAGGATTAATTTTTAATGAGGCAAAAAGAATGCACGTCACACTTCTGTTTATCAATTTGCACTGGCTACCAATAGCTGCTCGCATAAAATTCAAGGCATTGATGTTGGCCTGTAAAACCACCACTGGCTCTGCACCCCTTTACCTAAATTCATTACTTCAGACTTATGTGCCCTCTAGAAACTTGCGATCTGCAAATAAACGTCGCTTTATTGTGCCATCCCAAAGAGGCACAAAATCACTTTCACAGACTTTTAAATTAAATGTTCCCTCCTGGTGGAATGACTTACCCAACTCAATCCGAGCAGCAATCTTCAAGAATCAGCTAAAAACACATCTCTTCCATCTTTATTTGACCCTCTAACTCTAGCACTCTCTATTCTAATTCTATTCTTAAAAAAAAAAAAAAAAAAAAAAAAAAAAACTTGTCCCTTTTATACTTACTCTATTCATTTACTGCTTGTTTTCTTAAAAAAAAAAAAAAAACTAACACTAGCTTTTCTAATCTTTTTGTATTCTATCTGTTTTCTTTTTATTTATTATACAATTAACAAAAGCAAAAAAAGGCCTCTAACACTAGCTTGCTCTATTCTTTTTCTATTCTATGTTTTCTTTTTATTTATTATATAATTAAAAAAAAAAAACCTTGCTACGTGTACTGCGTTAAGCTAACTGATACTTGCCATAGCACTTGCATATCATTGCTCTTTTGTTGATTTTGATTGCTTCCATTGTCCTCATTTGTAAGTCGCTTTGGATAAAAGCGTCTGCTAAATGACTAAATGTAATATAGTAAATACATGTAGTTAATTAATATTACTCAGCACTTAAATGTATAATTACACTCTAACAAGGACACCTTAAAATAAAGTGAAGTCGAATTCACTAGTATATGTACCGACTACTGAAATTTTGGTATTGTGACCACACTAAGTACTAGATTATAGGATCATACTGTAAATGAAGTACTCTGGTTTCAGCTTTGGAAAAGTAACATTGGTGGATTTAAAATTAACCATGGCCATGATTCTGTGCGCAGACCCTGCTTGAAAAAGAATCCCGAAGAACAAAGAGAATTAATCCATTCGAAGTGCTTCGAAGTGAGGTGATAGAGTTTATTGACAGCCTTGTGAGGTGAGTAGACAACATTATGAGCAAGGTGTGCTGTCTTGCTTCTTGCTTCTCTCACAAAATCCTTTATGCAGTATAAGATTTCTGGGTCTCTCTTCAGAGAATACTTGACTCCAGCAGAACTCCAGCCGCTCAATGAAGTGTGCTACTACAGTTCCTCTGGGGTCCTGAGACAGCGACTCAATGTCACCCCACGAACATCCATTCAAGCTGCTCTCAGTCATCCTTTCTACTACTTGCAGGTAACTGACCACTCATTTTGACTATTCAGTTTATTCAGTTGAGGTATTCAAATAAAATTCAAAGAGACAGAGTATACTGTATACATTTCTTCACCTTTTCATGAGCCAATATGTTGCATTGCAGAGCTTCCCAAACTCAAGCATAAAGCACCCCCCCCTTCCAAAAAAAGCTCCTTATGGATTAGATTTTTAGCTGAATAGACATAAGTGTAAGTGTAAGGCTGAGGTAGATTCAACACTCATCACATTTCCGTGTGTATTGTAAAGACACATGCAGCCAGAACTGCTTTTCAGGGATGAATCCAGTCTAAGGCTCCCTACACTGGCATTTCCGCTGCGTTTCAGAAACGATCTCCGTCTATACTACACAACCTAAAACGCATGTCACATGACCACCATTCATGCAGGTACAACCATAGATATTTATAGGTAGATTCCCTATTATTTGGATGGCGGAATGAGGCATCTACCTATACATATCTATGGGCACAACAGTGCGCATGATGTTATTGTTTACACGGTCGGCAAGGATACGCAGTGCGGATGTGGGCAGCCACGCCATCATTTTCAAAAGTCTCGGTTTTGGTCTGTTTACACTGAAACGCAACCCCGGAGTTTTCAAACTAAAACGGGGTCTGCAGCATTTTCAAAAGTCACCGTTTTCGAGGGTCGAAAATGCCGGAGTAGTGTAAACGATAGGCGTAACCGTAGCAAAAGTTATGCTTTTTAAAACGAATACGCACTAGTGTAAACGAGGCCTAAAGCAGTGGTCCTTAATACTGGTCCTCGTGACCTCCTCCCCGCTCTGCACATTTTGTATGTTTCTCTTACCACTTCAGGGGTTTGTTCCATTCGACCGTAAGTGCCCTGCGAAGTGGACATCACAGGATATTCTGCCATGATTCCATTTCGAAAGAAGCGTATATGTTCCATTCAAAGGGTATTAAAGTGCACGAGACGTGACTTCTATGCAAATCTCATGATTACGGTTAACCCTTCACACACTCCTGGAATAAGTTTTGTCTGTGTGTGTGAAGATGCTGCCGACAGTGGTGTCGCGCTAATCTGTGTTTTTTTTTTTTTGTTTTTTAAGTGAAGTAAACTTCAGCCGATTTCCCGTGTGCAGGGAGTAGAGAGCAGTGAACACTACGCAGGGAACATGTCAATCGGAACACAGTTCATTAATGGAGCTCTCTTCTAATGAGCTGGTTATTTATCTAAATCATGTGTGTTAAACGAGAGACATGCAAAATATGCAGAGAACCGCTGGTCTAAAGGGTTGCTCGCACTGACAGTATTTCCAGGTACAAGCTTCTGAGAATCTTGGAGATGCAAAATTTGAGTTTCAACTACCAGTGTGAATGTGCCACCTGATACAGTAAATGCTGCAGCAAGAGTGGGAAAGACAACTATATACAAATAGCACACTAATAGCAACAGTAACTTGCCAACCTCCAATGATTTAATTTTGTTAGAAGAGGCAGTGGCATGTCCAGACTGTTTGGACTGAGGTGGCCCATGTGGGACACAAACTCAATTCTCATCAACAAAGGGTGGCATGGGGCATTTTATTTGGTCAGTGCTGCTATTTATAATGCAAAGGCTGTTAAACCATTTGTGATGTTTATTCTCTTCCATAGTGCCTTAAAATATAAAAGTCTTTGTAGAAATCAGTTAGGTCAGATGTTTGTGGTCTCTGTTACAGTTTGCCAGCCTCAGTTGCCCCAATGGAATGCATTTTTACACTGTCCGAATTGCTCCCTGTACCTATATAATGTACATTGTGCCATTCACTATATGGAAAATTGTAAATGTGTGAACAAGTGATCGTTTTCAGATGAAGCTTTGCATCTTTTTGTAAGGGTCGAGATGCTTCAGGTACTAGAGCATTTCACTGGGCAGAATGCTGTCATCAAAGTTTCTGATCGATATTGAAGGTAGAGAGAGACTAAATTTGAACAAGCATACCTTCTAAATGAGAATTGTGTCATTGTTTAGGAGCACATTAGCTTATAGATAACCTCAAGGCCAACATACATACAGCTTTCAACCTTTAATTTTGATTTTACGAGGACTTGAAAACACAGGTTGAGTGATGTCTTTGGAAGTCTGCCCAAATCCATGTATTATAGGGAAAGTTTACGCAAAAATAATAATTATCATTTACTCACCCTTGTTTATTTTCAAACCTGCATGACTGACTTTTTACTGTGGAACATGGTTTTTTTGGGGGGGGGGGTTTTTTCCCTCTCCATGCAATGAAGGTATTGTTTGGTGTCCAACATTCCTCATATACAATATAGTGGTCTATTCTGTTTTTGCTGCAGAATGAAAGCCTGAAAACAGATACTGGCACAATCTCCAGTGCTGCACCAGACCTGTGCATTGTATACAAGCTTCATCTTGAGTGTGGAAGACTCATAAATCTATATGACTGGCTTGAGGTATAAACATGCTAAATCAAAATCACATGTAGAGGTGGGTTATCTTTTTCTAACAGTGTGGATTGAACCTGACATTTTCAGGCATTTGTCACTGTGATGTCAGCTGCTGAGGACCAAGATAATAATTCTGAGGGGGTGGCAAATTTGACAGCCTTAAGCAGTATCCTTTTTGACATTTTGCTCCTTCTGTTTTAGTAATGAAAAAACTTCTTATTTAATTGTTAACTTCATTAAAAGTAGTTACTGCATTTTTTAGAGGTAATGTTAAAGATAAAAGCTTTGCTTTTGAAGTTGTCTATAAAACTATATTTCTAATATGTATTGTTCTTAACATTGACAGCGCTCGTTTTATTCAGGCTGTTTCTGAGATGGAATTTCTTGGTTTTGTTAAATCAACAAAACAGAAGACTGACCATGTGGCAAGACTGACTTGGGGAGGTTGTTAAAGAAATGCAAAGCAAAGTACTGTTTCCTGAGCACAAGCGACTGGCCTGACATGCATGAAATAATTATGTATTTTGCACCACAACTGTATTTCGTTCTGTCAGCTGTATTATACGTGTTTCTATTACCTTTTTTTTTTTTTTTTTTAACATTTTGGTTATTTGGAATAAAAATAATATACTGTTTTAATGTCTCTAAATATTTTAATTCTCTAGATCTGGGAAGTTTTTATTTTATCAAGTCAAGTCACCATTATTTATATAGCTGTTTTAACAGTACAGATTGTGTCAAAGCACTTAACAGTATCAAATTGGAGGATAGAGTGTCAGTAATGTATAATGATAAGATTAAACACTCAATTTTCAGTTAAAGGCATTTCATTTTTGAATTCAGAGATGTCACTGTCTAGCTCAGTTTAGGTATCAAACCTTAGCTATACGAGTTATACATGGAAATTAGTTTAAAAATTTTTTTTTCATTTATATTACAATATTTAAGGTAAGACAATATATTTTAATTCACAATTCAAAGAAATGAATGTATTATGAAATAAATGCATAATGATCCACACTCTTACAGTTGGTAGTAGCAATGACACCTTAAGTTTTGTCAAACATCACAGAAATTCGGAAATGGAGGGAGACTCTGGGAATATTGATATGCTCCCAGACAGGCTATAAAATAGTGCTGATTTGAGTTGATTATTTTATTCCTAAGGATATTTTTCTATCCTAATTCCTATTAGGATAGAAAAGTGGGTAATTTGATTAGTACATGCTCAGAAATGATATTTTCACGTTAATGTGAAAATTCACATGCTCCAGCACTTAAAAGATGCAATTAAACCATATAACTCCAGAAAGCCATATCTTTTTATGAATACACTTGGCTATGGTGGCTAAAAATATCTGTACACCCCTGTTAAAATGGCAGCTTTTTTGATATTTAAAAAAGTAAGTAAAATCATGTCAGGTCTTTTCCCACCTGTAATGTAAAATTGAAATCAACCAGACATAAAATCTTAAAGGGGGTTAAAAAAAGAAAAACCTAAAATTATTTGGCTGCACAACAGGGCATGTTCTCTGTTTGGAATGAGCAAGTCACTTTTAAAATCTTAAGTAATTATAATTCTATGGTAATCATTTAAGTAAAATAAATAAATAATACAAAAATAAAGTCAAGGTAGAAGAAATTGCTCAGTCAGAGCCCAGATTATTAGAAAGTCTGGTTCCAAATCTCCATGATTTGGAAAGATTTAATATGATCTCTGACTGATGATGGAATGATTTGAAGAGGACGGACTGTACACCAGGGACATTTAGTTAAGTAGTCAAAATATAATGTAAACCTCACCTGATCTGTGATTGAATCAAAAAAAAAAAAGTATATATATATATATATATATATATATATATATATATATTTTTTAAAAGTGTTTCTATACTATTATAATTATTAGTTATTATGATATTTGTGGGTCAAACGACGTCGAATTACACATTTTCAAGGGCACTAAAACATCCCCGCCCCTTATGAACATGATTGGTTAGTTTGTTCATTGTCGGCACCGCATTGGAGGAAATACTTACAACGTCGGGGTAACCGCCTCCGCTGTAGGAAGACATCTGCACTGGTGAGGAAAACGTGTTTCCTGTTTGTGTCGTGTTTTAGCCTAAAACAGTTTTGTTCTTATTGAAGATAGCCGTTGTTTAAATATGTGCCTGAGTAATAAGTAAAATAATAAAAACTCTTTTCTAAGCGCGTTAAATGTGTTAAACAGACGGAGTAATGTTGTCTTGTTTATTAGCATGCCGCAGTCTTCACTGCTTATAGATTGATTCTAACGTATACAGTCTTTATTAAAAATCTCTCCACCTAGGGATGTGTGTCTTAACTTAAGTACAATCACATTGTTATTCACTATTTTATCTAAGTGCTCAGATGTGCCAGTGCAGATAGGCGCTGTTGTTATACATAAATTTACGTTGCTGAATTATATTCTATATTTTAGAATTAAACCACAAATATTTTCATAAATTGGAAAAGTCCTGCACACGCTATACGTTTTACCTTAACGCTTTAAATGTCAGTCATGAAACCGACAGTTTGTTTCAAAGTAACTGCAGTTCAGAAGGCTAACCGCAAGGTGTTGCCCTAATATCATGAATCTCCCGTCGAGTCCTCTAATCCAGAGATTTTGGGTGGTAGTTGACAAATAACAGAGACATGTGAATGCCATGTGTTATTGCAGGACTACACTCTGTCCGCTCAAATGTTCTATAACTGAGAATATTTTTTTCTTATGTATTGAACATTTATCTTTGTACTGAGGCATTCAGAAGTGTTATCAAACTGAAAATCTGAGATATTTGAATTAAAGTAAACAGGAATATTTTAAAAGATTTATTTTAAACAGACAAATAATTGAAAGACACATGTTTTTCAGTTGTAATAACTGAAGGGAGATGGCAGCTACACAGAAACTGGCCTGTTTTCGGTTGCCTCCTCTGCCTACCATAAAGGAGATTATCAAACTGTATAATCTGAGAGCAGAGAAACAGCTTTCTCAGAACTTCCTCCTAGACATGAGACTCACAGGTCAGTCCAAATGTTGTTCACTCCCTTTTGAAATGCATTAACAAGACTTCATAGATTTCAATGAAGTTTGTGTGTGTGTTTGTGTAATGTGGGTGCGAAAGGCAAACAGCAACTTTAAACAAAATGCTTATGGATTTCAGATAAGATTGTCCGGCAGGCGGGAAACCTAAAGGATGCGCATGTGTGTGAAGTGGGTCCTGGACCTGGGGGCCTCACCAGGTCTATTCTGAAAGCTGGAGCAGCAGACTTATTAGTGGTGGAGAAGGACACACGCTTTATTCCAGGATTACAGGTTTACAAATAAATCCATGTATTCTATAGAGCCATAAATTGGCCATTTCAAATATTTGACTATTTTGAGATAATTGGCATTGACTGCTAGCTGCTAGACTGGCAAGCCAAGGTGTTTATTCCACTTACTGTCAAAATCTATAAACCGGCCAATCAATGAATGCTGCACTTTTTCTGTTTTCAAATTATTTTTAGTGAATTTTAAAGGAATGTAGTGTAAAATAAGTGGTAACATTAAATTTGTGCTAACGTTAACTTTCATTACATATAGTGGCATCACTCTATCCATTGATCACCCTGCATGTTAAATATTGGTATCGGCAGTGGTTTTTTAAAAAAAAAAAAAAAGAAAAAGGGAAAAAAAAATTCTGAATACAATTTCACCTATATTAGACTCCCAGGTACTTTATAATGACACCTGTTTGTGTGGATACAGCGGCTTTACACAAAAGCAAATGTTTTTAGTTACTGGTGCCTGATATCCAACAAACACTATAGGTCAAAAGTTTGGAATAATTTTTTTTTTTTTTTTTTTGAAAGAAGTCTTTTATGCTCACCAATGCTGCATTCTTTTAAATTAAAGATACAGTTAAAAACTGTAATATTGCGAAATATTACAATTTAAAAGAACTGTTTCTATTTAAATATATTTTAAAATGTAATTTTAAAAACTAGATTAGCTGAAAATAGCTATTTTCATTTCTAATTTGTAATAATATTTCAAAATATTTTGAGCCTTGGTGAGCATTTACCAAGGTACGTCCTTCAAAAACATGTATTAAAAAAACCCCACTTAAATTCTAAATTCTAATCTACTATGTGAAATTATTTGTATGAGCATAAAAAGAGTTAACAATTGATATATAAACTGAATACATTTCGTAGACATTTGACAAATGGAATGATGAGTACCTGAACAGAGCAGGGCTCAATATCAAAAGTAGCAGTCAGTGTGTGGTGTGACCACCAGCTGCTTTTAGTACTACAGTGCATCTCATCTTAATGGACTGAGAAAGATTTGCAAATTCTTGCTGTGAGATGTTACTTCAAGCTAAATTCCAACTGTCCCAGATAAGGGTATGAGTACTTATGCAATGGAATCATTTAAGTTTTTTTATTTTTAATAAATTTGCAAAGATGTTAACTTTTTTTTTTTTTTTGCTTTAGCATTATAATGTATGGAGTGTAGATTGATGTGGAAAAAAGTCATTTAAAACAGTTTAACATAAGGCAGCAACATAAAACCTGAAAAAAAATGAAGGGGTATGAATACTTTCGCAAGGCACTGTATGTGTGTGTTTGTCTGTTTCTAATTTTATATCGTATAATTAGGCTGAGTAAGCATGTATATTGAAGTATTTGGGTCTTCTTTTGTTTGTTCAGCTCTTGTCTGAGGCTGCTCCTGGAAGAATGAGGATAGCACATGGAGATATTCTCACATACAGACTGGAAAGAGGGTTCCCAGCCCACATAGCCAAGACATGGGAAGATGGTAAACATTATAAGTGATCTCAAACAGTTCAATAAATAACTAGTACTTCGCTATGGAGCAATTTATTGTATTGCACCCTCGAAAAATGTCTTTGCTGTTTATCCTCATTTGGATACTAGTGGATATTTTGAGTAAAGTAAAGACTTATTTTTCTGAAAAGAAATTTGTGACACAATTATTGGCACCTCTTAATTCAATACATTATGCAACTTACCTTTGTCTAGATAACTTTGAATTGGACCAGTTACGCTTGGCAAACTGTAGGCACTTCAGCCTATATAGTGACCTTGTATTTATACCGCACTGAAAGTCATGTCTTACCACTTCCTGTAAGTTTTCCCAATCACTCAGGGAAACTTAGAACCATACCTTTTCTTAGATATTTACTCCTGAGAGTTTCTAGGGTTGCCAATAATTTCGAGACACATTTTTTAATACAAAGAATATTTATTTATTTCACATTTATTTTATTGGTTATATTTGACAGGGGTGCCATTTTATGGAGGATGCTATGTGTATATATATTAAATATATTAAAATAATTATTTGGGCAAGTCTAATTGAAAATGTTCTTATTTGAAATAATCAATCATCAGAGAAAATAAGCCTCTTCGTTTTTTCTTGAGCATGTCCAAATCCTTTGTTCATGTCTTTGCATTGGCTGCCAGTTCTTCCTAGAATTCGGTATAACACAGTGTTCTTATTCGACACAGCTGCAAATGGCCTGGCCAAGCATTGCACCCGGAACACCCCAGACCTTTTAGATTGCTCCTCTGTTTAACACCTATTACAGCTACTGTCTTATTCCCACACAAACAAGTTTAAGACAACTTACCTGAATGTCTGCCATCCAGTATTCAACCTTTTCTGGGTGATCAAGGGCCAGCTTAGCAAAGGTCAGCTGCCTGCTGCTGGTTGGCAGTAACATAATTTGTGTACTTTGTTGTTATATGAGCAGTCGTAAAGGACACGAAAGGTTCTTTATGAATGTGTGTGTTTGTATTTCAGTACCCCCCAACCTGCACATCATTGGGAATCTGCCCTTTAGTGTGTCGACTCCTCTCATTATAAAGTGGCTGGAGCAGATGTCGAAAAGAACTGGGTGCTTTATGTTTGGTCGTACAAGGCTTACACTGACCTTCCAGAAAGAGGTGGCTGAAGTAAGTTGAATAGTAACCGTTATTCCTGGTATTATTCATTTGAAGGCAATGTTTTAAATAAGTATGGTCTACAAATTTAGTTGCTGTCCAACAGGGGTCTTGTTGCATGAAATCAGTCGTAGACTAACTAGTACCGCCTTATATTCTTTTTTCAGTTTTAGTTTATGTTCCTCATACTGTGAGGAAAACATTTTTCCTTTATCTTGTGAAGTAAAAGTGTATTGTACAATGAAAACACACTGTAACTTTCTTAAAGGCCAATTATAATGAAATCTCATGCACACTGGAGTAGTAGCTTCTTTTGGAAAACAAACAAACATTTACAGACCATTAAAAAGTACTTTGCATATAGTATGAATGCATGTAGAATGAATATAATATGTACTACATTCATCATGTTGTAATTGCCATGTGACCTCCCAGTGTCAGATACCTGTATGTCACTTCACTGCCATTTCTGTGGCCTGATAGGATAGTAAAGTGTCTGGATGTGCAATCCAGAAGTAGTAGGTCATCTTTTTCCTACTGTTTTATGAATACTGCTAAATTGGATTTACTGCTCTTTTTGACATGCTGTTTTTTGCCTTTTATTTATAGTTAAGAAGTATGTATATTTTGATAAAGCAACATATTACATTTACATTTACATTACATTTAGTTATTTAGCAGATGCTTTTATACAAAGCGACTTATAAAAGAGGACAATAGAAGCAATCAAAACCAACAAAAGAGCAACAACATGCAAGCCATATGACAAGTCTCGGTTAGCCTAACGCAGTACGCATAGCAAGGTTTTTTTATTTTTAATATTAGAAAGTTATAACCTTATACAAACTTGTAGCAATGTGTTAAAAGATGTTAGCATTGTTTAAACACACCCTAGTGCATACCACAACAACACCTATTTGTTGTTCAGAAACAGGGAAATCTAGTGCTATTCCAAGCTGTAAGTACCTCTGAATGTCTTTTTTTTAATTTGAGGTTTATTTTTAACAGAGATCTTTATCATTTCTGTTTGATCTTAAGTTTCTGCTCTTTCTCTTTATTTATTTATTTATTTTTTTTGGAGGGCTGTCTCAGTGAAATTTAGGCTTTTCAAGTTTGCAACAAAGCAATGTTGTTCATTTCACGTGCAAAGAGGACATTTACACAGAACTCCTAAAGGCACAGCACGAATAAAAATTGTCATTTTATATTTATGTTGTTGTCATGCAGCTTGAAATTGACATGAAACGTGCACACTTTCAGGCTCTCTCACACTCTCAAGCCACCATATTAAATCTCACACCAAATGAGACAACTCAAATCTACTCATAGAAGTTTTTTCAACAGCATGGAGCTTGATTCTCGAAAATTGGAACGCTCTAAAGCCGCAAGATTCAGCTCCAATCAAATTTTTTTCAGTCCTTCATAATGTGACAAAGCCTGCAAACCAGAATTAACAGCCTCTAAATCTCAAATATGCATTTTCATCAAATATTTGATGTTGCACTCTATGCAAGAAATTATATTTTAGATGAACAGTAACTGTAATAAGATCTTAAAAAAAAGTTCTTAAATTTACAGGAAAAATAAATGATATTAGATTAAAAGAGTGAATATAGGTGTTCCTTCTGAACATTCTACCTCTGATCTGTTAATACTCAGATTTCACTGTGCTTTTATCGGTTGTTATTTACTGTCTTGCAGTTTTACAACTGTGGACAAACAAGCTAAATTCAGTTTATTTTATAGTATTTTTAGCCGTTTTGGCACACTGTAGCAAATACAAAATATTTGCATGCAAAGGGTAATATTAGGTAACAAGTTAGAACTAGTTTCTTTAAAAAAAAAAAAAAGTACAGAAAGTACATCTAGAACAACATTAAGCTTAAGTATTTGAGTGTATTTTTAATTTTTTTTGATGAGGAAGAAAAACAGTCTTTGTTCTCTCTTTAATTTCTAGAGGTTAACAGCCAGCACAGGAAGCCGTCAACGCAGCCGTCTGTCTGTCATGGCTCAGTATCTCTGCACTGTCAAAAACTGTTTCACCATCCCAGGATCTGCCTTTGTTCCAAAACCTAACGTAAGTCCCATTTATGTTTCTGTATCTCTCTGTGTTTGACTGCTCATGTGGAAGGATGTGGGTGATAGCTCATTAGAAGAGCACAGAGTCAATGTTGTCTTAGATATGGAATCAGAGATGGCGACGCTTAGTGTGTAATGATGCCCACAGGGCATTTGGTACGCAGTTCTTTTGTACAGTAGAGCAAATAAGAGCCCCATTTGAAAATTTTAGCTTTGCTTCTTTACTCCACTGGATTTTTGAGTTTTGGGGAATGCCAGGGGTTTGTGGATAAGAGGGTCCTATAAAAGAAAGTACCTTACGCACGAAGTTCCCTTGTCTGTAAATATTTTATCCAGCCAGAGTGCTTTGGAATGAAGAAGAGAAGAAAGGAAACTGTGACGAATTGCGCATTCTCTTGGATTAAATGGCACGGATGATTATTTCATTGCACACCAAGGCTTTTACACAACTGATGAAAGAAGTGCTGCTTCATGAGGTTTCTCACAAGAAGTTACTGAAACATCTCGAGATAAAAATTGTACAAGAGTGATGATGCACTGTAGACATAGCCCTGAGAAAAAGCTTAATTGTAATCTTTGAAAAAACATAGGCTAACAGTTGTAAGATATCTGAGGGATAAGTACTGACAGGACCTTTCTCCATCCAATGCATTCCTTCCAGTTTTGCATCATTTTTTTTTTTTTTTTTTCAAACTGTGCTGTTGGAAGACACATTTTTGAGAAAATCTAATTTCTTGGTTGACTGAAATTTAATGAGGGGAATTCACCTTTAGACCTTTTATCTGTATGATATTTAATCATCACTGGTGTTTGTCTTCAGGTGTCTGATGTCAGGAAGACATTAATCTTGTGGAAAGGCAGAATAATAATCAGTGTTAAATGAGAAATAACTGCTTATCTTGTTCACATTTTGAGTATGACTTAAAATGCAGTTAATGTACTAGTGACTAATTAAGATTCACCATTACTGAACGACATCAAATTGTTTGGCTTGTTGAGATCTAAAAATGTCTTAAAAGCTTAATAAAATGGTATTTATTATCAATTTTATTATATTTAATAAATAATAAAATAAAATTGGGCAAAAGTCATACAGACTTGGACTGAAGAAAAGACCCGAGTCATATCTTGGGACTCATGTCTTTTGACATGGGCCAGTGATCAACCACCATGCAGGACTATCTAGTATTGCCCTTATAACCACCCAGAAGACCTCGCATCACTGTAGTCAGTTTTGTGCTGCCAAGCACCAATCACATTTTCTTCAGAAAAAATGTAAAAATCTAGTTTACACACAGTTTTTTGGCCATTGGGACAGATAGATATGTATGTGTTCTTTTTTTATGCTTATATTAAAAGCAATGAATTCTCTCTGATATTAGTTCAAGATTTTATTACTGCAAATTTGCCTTTGCCAGTTTATTTGCTGTACAAAGCTGTGGTGGAATGAATGCCATCTGTGTTGAAGAGGCTTACCCTAGAGGACTGCTCACATCTTTTGAAATCGGCATTAGTTGTGTGTGTGTCATCTTTGAGTTGGCTGTGGAGTCTGCATACTGCTTTTAAAGTTAACCTGGTATCAAAATGATGTAGTTTCTCTGGGATTAACAATAAGAATGGCCTAGGTTTTAGGCAAGCTGATAGATAAGCAACTTGCTCTTTTGCACTGATACTGCATTGCCACAGCAAATCTTATATTTGTTGATCATTTACATCCATTTTTATGTGTTGCAAATTCTTCTGATTTGTCAGATTGATAATGTTCAGTAAGTGGCTAACTTAGATACGGTTTTCCAGAAATTGTAAATATGGCTTGTTATGGTCTTGGAAGCATTATACTTTGTGTATGAATTTCTAGATTCATATTATAGCTATTTAATTGTAACATTTTATATATAAATTTTTTTTACTCTGTTTGTAATTCAAGTTACAGGGGCCTGTAGTTTAGCTATTTAGCTGGCTAGTCAGGTGAGTTTTAGATTAGTTTCCGCTAATCAATCGGCAAATTAGACTAATCGGCAGTGAGCAAAGTGACACATCTCTGAACTAATTAAGTCACTCCCCAGGTTCTCTTGATCCAAATTAAAGGTCACTTACCAGTAAAATAATTTGAATTTTAAAAAGAATCAACACTAAAAGCATTTTTATTATAATTATTTTATATGTTTAATTATACCTTTGGTTCATTATACATTAGCAATTACAGTTTAACAATTAATATTAAGCTTAGTTTAATTATATATATATATATATATATATATATATATATATATATATGTATGTATATGTGTGTGTGTGTGTGTGTGTGTGTAAGTAAGTAAGTTTATTTATAGAGCACATTTAAATTCAGCATTACACTGACCAAAGTGCGGAACATAACCAATACAGCAAATTCAAAAACTGAATACAATTAAAATAACAATTAAAATAACAACAATAATAAAATAACAGTATCAACAACAACAACCGTACACACTGAATTAATAGCCCGGAAATGCGAGAGAGTAAAAATATGTCTTAAGTCTGGACTTGAAAATAAAAAGAGATGAAGCACTCCTAATGTCAGGTGGCAACTGATTCCACAAACGTGGAGCGGCGACTGCAAAGGCTCTGTCTCCTTTTAATTTAAGACGTGACCGAGGAACATGTAATAGAGCTTTATTTGCCGACCTAAGGGACTTGGGCGTTGAATGCAAATGAATAAGATCAGAAATATAAGATGGGGCATGTCCATTAAGAGCTTTAAAAACAATAAGTAAAATCTTAAACTGAATTCTAAA